>OZ020612.1:60343191-60579147 GCA_963971575.1 Liopterus haemorrhoidalis | reverse complement strand
AACCAATCAAGGAAAGAAATCCAACGAATCAAGAGATAAATAAATACCTTCCTCCGCGGAATAATAATCTGGAAAACAATTTAAATATTTTCATAAGAGCAAACAAGGATTTACCATATAATAGAAGTTAATATCTGAAGGAAGTCATTTATACATTGTCAAACATTAAGGAACGAAACAACAATGTTCAGTAAGCAGTAAGGTGCTGCCTTCAAGTACAGCTGGCCCAACAAGTTTTGGGAGTGTTTCCGCTCAGATTGCCAGGTATTAACCGGAAACTAACCAAAGATATGTCATAATTAATTAAATGTATAACTATTTACACGACAGTTATTCTTAATCCGCTTCCGCTTGAAACTAACAAACAAATATTTGAAGAAACTTCATAATTAACCGAAAGAATAGTTTTAGATTTATGAAAGCTAAACATTTAAGTAGCAGACAGGATAAGTTTTGTTTTGAATAGTTGTAACACGATAATTATTTCAGACTGGGTGATTGTATAAGAAATTATCCAGTAATAATTTATGCATAGAAAATTTGAAGAGAGAAGAGTCCAGGTACATGGACTAGTGGACTCCGGGTCTTTTATTTTGATAATATTGATTTACTACCCATGTAATTTGTTATATTTTTTATTTGCTATTTAGATTTTTTCTGTAAGCAAATGTTCTGAAGTAAATAAATTATTTATTATAAGTATAATAAAAAATCATTAAATAATAAAAATACCCTAGAGTTATTAAATATGTCTTTCAACATATTTATTAACCAAATAAAATCTATTATTCTTACTTAATATTATTTTATTATGCCTTTTTTATAGTTATTTTTACTGTGCAATTTTTTATTTATTGTTATAATTTATATTTACTATTTGGAGTTCTTTTCCAGAAAACAAATAAATGAGTCTACCGCTCAGTTCAGTTCAAGCTCACTCCGACCCGCGATTTATTTAAGAAATTTCGATATTGAGAATTGACACGCTCGAATACGCTGTTTGGTGGTCAAATATTGTACTAAACACTCAGTACTTAAGTACTGTTTAAACTTATTACGTGTGTTTTAGTCAGGGGTGGGTACACCCGGCGATAAATAGGCTGGTTGGTCTAATTGGATCATAAAAAAACATTACAATACAACAAAAAAATGTGGAGGTTAAAGCGTTAAAAATTATTTATTAATATCTCTCAAAGATTGAATAACAATTGTTCATAATATGCCAATCCAGTAATGAACAATGAACACTATTTGATGTAGAAACAATAAATATTAAGGTCAATATAAAAATGATGACTAGGGAGCCGACATAACAATGTCGGCTTGTGGTGAAGTTGAAATATTGCGATAAAGGCGTTTGACCCGAAATTTCACGCGATTCAACCTTCAAATGTCATATTTTTCAATTGTAAAAAAGTTTTTTATCGCAAAAATGAATTAATCAAAAATTGGTTAAGCTATATTGAGCACAACCCTGCTTTATTTTGTTCCGTATGTTTGGCATTTTGTGAAAATTAAGTAAAAGTTCATTCACAACAGGTATAATGATTGGCGTCAAGTTTACTAACGCATAGAGGAACATGACAAGTGCAAGAAACAAATCAATAGAACCATATTTAGAAGCAACGAAGAAAAAGATATTACAAATTTACTTTTTAAAAATATGAAAAATTTACGAAAAAAATGTATTATTAGGTATTACTATCATTTTCTACTTTACTCTTGGGACAATGTCGCAATTTGCCCGGGCCGGTTTATTTTTACCTATCCGCCCCTGGTTTTAGTGTTGAATTTTTGTTAAAATGTCAACAGAAGTTGAGAAAAACTATAAAAGCCTAATATATTGTAGTATTTTTGGCTGTCATTCAAGACAGGACAAAGCATATTGACAGCTGAGTACTAGAGCCAACAGCCATATTGTCTTGGACCACAGCGCCGCCACCGGTTATTTCACTTTTCAATAGCTCTTTTCCGAAAAAGTTCTCTCTAGGAAAAAAAGACTCTCTAGGTATTAATTCAGTAACGAATTGCTGAAAGTAATAAAAATCAATGTTGAAGAGGCAGTTAGTTAATCCGGTTTAGTCGTAAAGTGAAGACTGGAAGCAGTATTCTTTATGGGTGTATGAAAATCGGTGCCACGTGGTTCCACAGAAGACAAGCCGCAACACCGCTTTAAACGGATACCCAACATAACAATGTGAAAATATACAACAATTTTATTACCAACATTTATGGTCAATAAATATATTTGTGTGTGTGAGTTTGTTTCATTACGTTTTTGTTTGATGATTTATTTATTTCCTTTGTATTCGCCGAAAAGTAAATACGTGTGAATGTGATATATGTTTCTGTGTTAAGAGCGGCTCAAATTCTACTTCAGCTATTTGCTTAAGTCACATTAGATTAACGTATGTTGATTTTCTTATTATGATTAAAGTTATATTTGCATTCTTAAAATAGAACGACTCTAAATAATTGCTCATTCAATCTGAAACATTAGCTAACTAAATAAGTACAGTTTTCACATACACACTGTAACAGACATATACAGGCTGTTCATTTTAATTGGTATACTAGCATATTAACCCTTTCAGGGCAACTGGTTACTCCTGTTAACCACATATCTAAAACTTATTTCTGAAGATCTTGGGTTTTGGTAATAAATATACCTAGTGCAAGATATTTTGCTCTAATACGAAATCTAGTGTTTGTACAGTTTCCAAGTTGTTTGCATCGTAAATAATTTTTATCAATAAAAATATATTTAGAAATTGATTCTTAATTCTGTCCTCAAAGGGTTAAGATAGAAAAGGCACAAGTGGAACATCTGCTTCAGTACAATAAATTCTAAAAAAACACGGTTTTTGACACCACAAACTGTTTTGTTTAAAAAGTAAAAGTGTTTGTACAGTTTCCAAGTTGTCAACATCTTCCTGAAGATCATTTTGCGTAGCTAATAATAGTAAATAATTTTTATTAATAAAAATGTATTTAAAAATTTATTCTTAACTCTGTCCTCAAAGGGTTAACATAAATAAAAACACTAAATTGCTAAGCAAAATATAATTTTATTGTCAAAAATTTGATGTGAAGTGTGAATTTTCACTTATTTTAAGATTTTGTAGGTGTTTTGTACATATTGTGGATGACAAATTGTGGGTACATATTAAAAATCATAAATTTCGATTACATTTGAAACAATAATCCACATCTTCTATCTAGAGACTTATCCAGTCGGTCAGATAAATATTGTAAGCACGGTGTTGCAAAAACTTGGATAACTTTCGAAGCAATTATCAGATCAAAAATTACTCTTGTACTATTCCGGTTCATATTAATGTGCATTATTTAGGTTTTTTTTTTTCAAATTTTTAGATTAATCCCTGGGTTCTAGGGTGCGGCACAATTTTTTTTTGCATATTTTTGGTCAAAATTCTGTTAAAATAAAGAAATTAAAAATACCTAACGTTCCTTAATCTCCGTCTTAAAAGGTCCCTTTTGGTAGAATACAGCAAATTAAAAAAAAATAGATTTTTTCAACGACACAAAACATTCGATATTGTCTGAAAAGCTAATGATTAAAAATTCCTATTGAATTATTCCGGTTCCCATACGTTACAGAAATTTTTTCAGTTTTTAGATCAACTCTTCTGGGAAATAGGGTGGGGGACAAAAGTTTTTTGACATATTTTTGCGAAAATCCCATAAAAAAAGATTTTTAAAAAATTATAAGTTGCTTGTTTATCCACACATTAAGAAATTTCACTTAATTTTGAAATTTTTCGAAAAAATTAGTGAGTTAAAATTTTTGGCACATCGCAACGTTGGCTATTTGCGCCTACCGCAGCCCATATAAATGACTACACTACATATTAAAAACAATAAATAAATAAAATCTTATAAGCATACTCAATAAAAGAAATCTTGTACCGACAAATACAAATAAATAAGATAAAAAGTAAAACAATTCAACAGACGCAGGGTGACGGTAAGAGGCTGTAAAGAGACCAATTACAATCGAATCGAACGAAAAAGTAATTTTATCAAAAAAAGTTGTTGAACTATTCCGGTTCCTTTCAATGTGCATTATTTTTCCATCTTTTTAGCTAAACTACTCCGCCAAAAACCCATAAAAAAAATTATTTTACAAAAATAAAAATTTGCTGATTATTCACAAGAGAGATTCATTTGATAACAGAAAAAATATTTATTTTTTCGTTGAATACATATTTTATATTTTACCCGCGATGTGTTTTTTTAACAGTCCTATATGTGGGTCAAACACTTGTACAAGCATGCCAAAATTCAACTTTCTAGGTCCAGCCGTTTGGCTACAATTTCTACCATACCGACAGACGACATATGGGTTTTTAGGTCATACCTACAAAATCCCAAAAACAAAACTATAGTATCGCCATACAATGGCATTATCAAGAGAATATCACAAATTAACGGCCAAATCAATTTTCTTTTTGTCAACAATCGTTATCTATGGAACTATAAGAACAACGAGCTTGGTTATATTAGGCAACAATTTCCATTTTATAAGAAAATATCAATAAGGGAAGCAACTGTTGCTTTCGACCAGCGTTTTCAAAATACGTTGTGCAAATTTTTTATTTTAAATACGAAACCATATTTTTTTTTCACTATTGATCTAATGTCTCTTTGTTTCAAAGTTTCCCTGGTTTAGATCCATATTTCGAGGCCATACGTGCCTTTTTTGTCGAGCTTTGTTTCCAAATTGTTATTAATCTAATGCATTTATTCGATAGGTGCGCTCGTATTTTGCGTTGGTGGTCCTGGAATTGTATGCGTACTTGTGACACCGAAGTGTTCCTATGTCCGGTGGAGTGGCCACTTATACCGTATTCAGCCCACCCTATACGTCAAATGTTCGTCCTAAACTAATAATTGCAACCAGTTTGTAACCTGGTCGAGTCAATAATATTTCTCAGGGCTACGAAAAATATCATTAAAACTAACACAAAATCAAAAAGTTTGTATTAAATATTTGCTCGTTACTCTAATTTTCCAGAAAATGGCTTGGGAAAACATCTGTCTTGTCTTACCGCAGAAAGAAGTTCATAGTAAGCTGTAAGGGAGAGTTGGGGAATGGTGCGCAGCGGGTAATCGTGCGCACCAAGTTATTTCTAATTTCGCGGGTTATCTGTAGTGCTCGACCAGTGCTACTCTGTGCTGGACGATAGGAAAATTGTTGGCGCGAGCATTAGTGAGGTTAGTTTGCATACGACCGCCGTGAGATCGACTTATCGATTTTTTAACAGATTTTTATAATTTTAGGCATCAGAAAATAAGGCGGTAAGTCCACAATTTTTATCCAATCGTTTGAAATGAGATGTCTTCTTAAAATCTAGTATTTGGTGAATGTTTTGGCACATTTGAATGATAAATAAATAAATAGTTTTTGTCATATCATGAATTTATAAAACACAAACACAAAGGGGTAATCGTGCGCATTAATGAAAATCCACAGCCAAGTACATCCAAAGAGAACTCTTTTCTTACCATGGCTCCTATACCGACAAAAAAAGTTACCAAAGGAGTTAAAAGAAATAGTCAAAAGAAACAATGTTCGAAAATCCTTACAAGCACACCTGTCAAGGAAGAATTAGAAATAGCGCAAGAAAAGAAAAGATTAAGAGAAGAAAACCTAAAGAAGAAGGAAAAAGAAAAAACACTCCAAAAGAAAACTGTAAGAAGATGTTTGGGCGAAGAAACAGAAGACAGAACAAAACATAAAGGCAAACAAAAAATGAAGAGAGAGGCAACACCTGAGACATCTGACGATTCATTGCAGGAGGATTTGTCTGACATATGCGACGATGACGAGTTGGACGATATAGATTTAAGTTTCATAGCACCTTCCCCAAAAACACCCTCCAAACCTAACGAAATATGTTTTATATGTGGCGAAATTGGCAAGAATGAAGAATTATGGTACCGCTGTATTTTATGTTCTTCTTGGAACCATGCAGACTGCACAGGTGCAGACACTCCAGAAAATTATAAATGCGACTTCTGCTTACATTAAACTTAAGTATATTATAGTTGTAACTAATTTTGATGTTAATGTTCAACAATAAATATTTTTAATAACAAAGATTTATTGCGCACCATTACCTAACCCGTGCGCATCATTGCCCGCCGGGGTGGGTAATTGTGCGCAAATGCAATTTTTTACTTTTTTAAATGTCATGCCTGTATAGTAATATTTTCTTTAAATATTGTTTTACATATATAAAGTAGAATAAGTGGTGTATCTCATAGCGTTATTGATATTAATTTATCTATCATAGTCTTGCCACAAATACAATTTCCGCTTAAGTGCGCACCATTCCCCAATTCTCCCTTATTACTGTATTTTTTCTGTATTTCTAGAATTGATTTACCTTACCCCTCCACCGTATCATTGTTTAGCTCTGTAATAATTACTCAATAACTAACCCCCTTCTTGATTTTATCCAGATTCTACAAATCATCCCCATGTTATTTCCCCTCGATCTCCAGGGCCCTTTTGGCTACCCACAGGGGAATATAGCACCCTCCCACTCTCCCCTGACAACACGAATTATTCTATTTAAAAAAATAATTAACAACTGACAATGACACCCATCAAATAGCCTTCAAAAATATGTAATTTTTTTGTCATTAACATGTACATTTTTATTAACCCCATTGTTTAAAAATAAATTAAAATAAATATTTAAATTTGTCAATAACATGATTTAATTAATAATATTTATTAAAAATAATTATGATTGAAATTTAAATTTCAAAAAATGCGTCACAGTTCTTAGCTTAGAATTGGCATAAAGGTACTAATAACGTTAAATAATTTAGATCAGTGTTTCTCAAACCTTCGAGAGTTGCGGACCACTTTCAGAATTCCACACTCAAATCAATTCTGTAAAAAGTTACTGTGTAGTAACGTGAATACAAGATAAAATATTCAGACCAATTCTGTAACTCAGTTACTAGGATCATAGTAACTAAATTTGTCACTAGGAGCAAGGTCAGTTACTATCATGAATGAAAGTCATTATACTTTTTATTGACATCTGACACTACCGATAGAGGCGCTACTGCACTTTACATCATGGCTGACTTTGGTAGGATATTTTTGACAGGTTCAATGGTATCTTCATGTGATATTTATTGAAACACACGGGAACACACTCTAAAATGGTCTTTAACTGTCTTTCCACTTCTAAGAACATATTCCCATGCTTGTCTTCTATCCATAACTACACGTACCACCACGTACATTCAGAAACATGTTTTTTTTGCCACGTTTCGGAACACGATGAAAACTTAGGTCTCTATCACGACCTACTTTTGCATTGCAAAGATAAACACAACAATTCACGTTGCATTTAATTTTTTCTTGCAATTTTAAAGACATTTTTTTAAGAACTTGCTACGAAAACAACAGTAAACAAACTCGACTATCCTACAACCGTCAGTTTCTCAAAATCTCACTAGAAGCGCTTCAGTTATTGTCAGTTGACAATAATCAGATCAATTCTGTAAAAAGTTACTGTGCAGTAACGTTACTACAAGATAAAATATTATAAAAAGTATAATGACTTTCATTCATGATAGTAACTGACCTTACTCATAGTGACAAATTTAGTTACTATGATCATAGTAACTGAGTAGCAGAATTGGTCTGACTAATCGTGGACCACCATCAAGAAAAACATTTTTTTTTTGCATAAAAGCCATTAATACTAATGAAATTTTGTCGCGCGGACCACCAAGAACTGACCCGCGGACCACTGGTGGTTGAGAAACCTGTTGAGAAATACTGATTTAGATGAAGCTTTCATTTTTTGAGCTGTCTTTCAACCTAGATAGGCGTATATGGGGCAGAGAAGGTAAGTTCTTCGTTTCTAGACATAGATATGAAAGCCACGTGGTCAGTGTGACGTTTCGACCGGTCCTATTATCCCTGAATGAACAGGTACTCATTATGGACAAATCTCTATTATGTTTCGGGCGCCAAATTTAAATATATAAATCTTAATTAGAATTAAATAAGTTAACAATAAATCAAAGATTTCTATTTTTAACAAATAAAATACAGGATATAGATTTTTTTTGTTTGATAAGAATCTGTATATTTAATTTAAAATTTCAAATTAAACTGAGCAGAAAGACTGATGTATGCGATGATTTGGAGGAACAGGCAAATCGACCGGAAACACAATAATAGGGGAAACGAAAGGTTTATTTCTTAGAAACGACATTAAAACCTTTAACTCCGACGTAAAGAAATGGAGAATCAATTGGAAAATTAACTGAAAATAATGATTAATTGATAAACCTAATGATGTAATAAAAATTTAATTTGTTAAATCTTAACCTAACTTTAGTGATTCTATCAAGTAACTACATCTAGTGGTGAAAACTGGAGACAGTGCATCTGATTGTAGCGACTTAGTGACAGCTCCACGATCCTTTTACACATACTTGAGACCTAATCCTGCATAGATTTCAGGTGATTTTTCAAACAGACGTTTCAATTGAATACATCAACTATATACACACGATCTGTTTTCACTTCGCTACTGAGAACTGGAAAATTCTTATGCATAAATTGAACACGTGATACACTACAGAAGGGTGCAGAGAAAATTTGCGAGAGAAAAATAGTGTTTGGATTTGTCTGGATTAGAAAATATGTAAAAAAATATTGTAATTTTTTTCCTTTGCTTTTCTTCTTTTACCCTAATGTTAAATAAAAAATTCTAATAAATTAAAATTCGCAATCTTTTCTGTTATATGTCTGCAAAACTTGAAGACACAAAAATTTGCTGACCAACTACCAACATTTGTTACCAAATGTTTGAGAACTAAAGTTGGTATACATTGGCTGGACACCAATTGGCGAAAAATCTATGGAAAACATACTGACCAATTTAGGTGCGCACTCAGAAGGAGCTCAGGGGCTTGACCCCCACCCATCACTAAAAAAATGTTCCTAAAGAACACACTTGAGTTTTTTCTCCTGCACTTGAATATTAGAGCTCATGATCTTTTTGTTTTTTGGTCATCACTTGTGTATTGGAAGCAAGGACCTTTTTTTAAGTCATCACTTTCATTTTGGAAATGAGGACCTTTTGGTTTTGTCTGTACTTGTATTTTGAAAGCGAGAACCTGTTTTTTTAGGTCTTCACTTACAGTTTAGAAACGAGGACCCTTTTTTTAGGTCATTACTTGAATGTGAAAGTACTTTTTGGTTCTTGGATGTTTATGGTCCGATCAAAATATAGGTCCCGGTACATCCTTGCCCCCATAAAACAATTTTGACTTCAACTTTTGTACCTGGGGGGTGGGGGGGGGGGGGGTGCAGAAAAATATATGTTAGAAAAAGTAGCGAATTACCGACGTTTACAATTATTTATCGCCAGGATAAATGTGATTACTTGTACAAATAGCAAGATTTAGTAAATATATTACATACCCAAGCAACTACCGGAACATTAATACTAAACCAGGTCATTTCTTAATAAAGAAATTCAATAAACCGTCGTCAGTAATAGCGGCGGCCGGTGAAGTATGTTTAGGAGGGCAATTAGTATGATCGGACAAGCTCGTACTATAGGGGAAGTATTTTAAGATCGCAGCGCTATTGTGGCATACTTGGAACCTTCAATATAGACATTCGTTACATATAAACAAAAAGAATTTTAATGTTTACTGGTGGTCTTTGTAATTTTTCTACAATACTAATACTTGTTTTCATGCAATTATATTTTTATGCAAGCATTTTTTATAAAAAAAAGCGCGATAGAATGTCTATTTCTGTAGTTCGTAAAATCCCACCAGATGTCATATCGCTTAGCAATTTTTCCCTATATCGCTCAACAGTAGTATAGCAACGACAAAGCACGAGCGTGTCCGATCATGCTGCTTGCCCTCCCAAACATGCTTCACCGGCCGCCGTTGGTCAGTAACAACCTTTCTATGTCTGCACTTATTAGCATCAACAATCGCCAAGAACAATGGCTTATAGGCGCCGATAAATCAGTGCCGAAAACGATCTTTCTATATGTTCGTACCCTTACTTAGGATTCCTAGGACAGGTCGACGAACGAACGAGTCGATCCTCGGGAAAATGTAGATCAACGACTATCAACAAAAGAATAAGCCAGAATTTTGCTTTGCTTCAGTTATGTCATAAGACAAGGAATACTAATCGAAAAACTAGTAGCCCAAGGATCTGGACCACAGAGAAGACCATCGATGGCTTGACCAAGCGAAATCATTAACTGGTATGTCTGTTAGAGTGCTCTTCCCACAAGAACTGGCCAGAAACGTCACATGCGTAGAAACCAAAATTCGTAAAGTCGCTTCGTTGCTAAGCGGACGTAGAAGAGTCTGCAAGTCGTATTAATATTGGTTTGACGTCACTGGACAACACTGGCCAGTTCTTGTGGGTAAAGCACTCTATAAGAAGTGCCCGAGATACCATGGATTACTGGAGAAGTATAGTCATATTATTTGACAAATGATGATGACTATGACGTTCTGTCAAGAGCAAACGTTGAGATGCAAAAGTAATGGACTTAACCTTGGTATTTACCGTGTTTTTATCGAGGGTTAAAAATGTTTTAAGCTAAAGAACCCATGTGAGTCGGTCGTTGCACCCACTCGGTCACTAGTACTGGTGTCATTTGGAATTCATTACTTATATATGTTGTATTGTTGGCGGACTGCTGGTGGGGTTATTGATGGCCCTCTTCACTGCGGCAATTACGTGATTAATAAATCCATTAGATTTAAGATATGTGAGTAGGCAATGTGTGGCATAAATTGATAATGCTTGCTTTTATATGTCTTCTTCATTTGATGTTTCAAATTTGTCATAAATATTATTTGTTTGTTTTGTATTTAAACAATAGATCAACGACAATAACAAATGAACAAACGGTGTTAAGTTACAGCATTTACATACATGGAATCTTTTGTCAAGAAATTCAAATTGATGACCTCAGACTTATGTCAAGGATCTGAATTTGACAAACTGTTTTTAGTGCTACGTATGATAAAGCTTGATGGACAGAGGGACAAATACTTCAGTTTTTGAAACAACCGTACACAACTATCCATAAGGATAACATAGAGGAGACTGTAGGGGTGTTAAAAGCGGGCCCAGACCTTAGTAAAACTATCATTCCGGTCCCAGTCTCCAGTAAAACAATAATTGCGGTCCCGGGCCCCAAAATAACAATAAGTCTGGGTCTGGGCCCCAGTAAAACCATAATTTCGTACACGGGCCCGGGAAAAATAATAATTTCGCCCCTACCTTCGGACAACGATAGTTACCTACGCGCCTGATGACGGATCAGTTCGTAGATAGAAATGATAACAGGTAAATAAAACAAAAAAATGTAAAAACAGATACCGACAAAGACCTGTTATTGAATAGAGAAAAATTATGTTAAGTGTAAATTTTCACACATTTCAGGGTCTTGTAGGTATTTAGCAAGTGATAAGAAATTGTGGGTATGTATTAAAAATAATAAATTTCAATAAACTTTGAAAGAATAATCCACGTGTTTCCATCAAGAGAAAACAGGTACTTGAGATGCGCTTGCATCAAGACGCAGCTATTGCTATAAAGATATAGTCAGTCAGATAAATATTGTAGAAAAACGGTATTGCAAAAAAAACTTCCGAAATAATTATTTATCAAATCAAAAATTGCTATTTTACTATTCCGATTCACATTAATAGGCAATACTCAGAATTTATTCAGATTTTTAAATTAACCCCGCTGAGTTAAAGTGTATGGGACAAAGGGTTTTTTAGCACAATTTTGACAAAAATCGAATTCAAATAAAAAAGTAATTAAAGTAAATCAAGCAGTAGGTTTAATCAAGACGTATAATAGGCGGAGCTTACTGAACACTACACACTACACTCAAAAACATGAACTCGGTTCTCAGTAGTTAAATTTTATTAATTTTTAATTTATAAAAAGTACACACACTACCTTAGCCATAAAACCCAAAATTACGTAACATTATTAGCCATAATTTAGCCATGAATTAAAAAACAATTAAATTTGTCAAAAACACAAAAACTACAATATTTTCAAAAAACGAAATCTGATTAAAAATACCTCTTGTAAGTTTCCCTTTTAGATCAATGTACATTACTTGAAATTTTTTCAAATTTTTATTTTATCCCCTTTACATTAAAGGGTGAGGGGCAGTATTTTTTTAAAAACATTTTTGGAATTTTTTTTATTAAAATTAAAGAATTCTAAAAAACTACTTTCCGTTCTTCATCTACATCTTAAGAACTTTTTCATTAAATACATATTTGTTTATATTTTTCCTCCGATGTGTTTTTTGTAACTATATACTTTCCCTGTATGTGGGCCAAAGATCTGTACATGCGTGCCAAATTTCAACTTTCTATGTTTAGCTGTGTGGCTACAGTTCTACCGAACAGTCAGACACATCAGTGACGTTATAAGGGTTTTTTGGTCATACCTACAAAGCCCAAAAAAGGAGGACTTGTATGAGTCAAGCCAAAAAACCAACTGGTAGTCATCAAGAAGAGACGGGGTGAGGGAAAGGAAATGAGAGAGAGACATTCAATATTTTGATTTAGTGCTCACTCTATTAAATAAAACAATTTCATGGTTGTCTACTAATGTATCAAATTTATCATAAATATGTATGTCTGTTATTATAATGACAATAGCCCATTAAACAATGAGTGATGAAAAATGTGTATGCTACTTGTACAGGACGTTGCATGTGAAAGTAGATACTTGACTTAGCGTGTTGGTTATCGCACGTAGGTGATAACGGCCGTGTTGGGATGCCTTTAACTTCAGAGGCGCCAGAACCTCCCACGTATAGCGGGACATATGCTTTCAATCAAACGCACCATTTATTTTAACAGCGCCAAATAAATAACACTTATAAAACGGATTTCTCTCTTTTCAAATATATAATTAATTACACATCCTTAATTCATATATTACACTCAAACGTCGAAGATCCGTGGTAATTCGGGAGCTCTAGAACATGGATAACTGAAAACACTCAGTTAATACAAAGTTTTTTTATGGTTAAAAACCTTATAACATACGAATAATGTGTGTGGAGTTGGTCGTGCCCGTAAATTAATATATGTGGAGAAGGTTGTACGGGTTGCGGACTTAAATGATACAACTAGATCTAGCTGACCAGTTTCGAAATATTTGAAATAATATTTCGAAACTGGTCAGCTGGATATTGTATCATTTATGTCCGCAACCCGTACAACCTTCTCCACATACATAAGATTAATTAATATATGATGAGGCAGTGGCGGGGCTAGTTATTAATATATGGGGGGGGGGACAAATTTGCGCGGGCATCATTTTTTTTTATCGTTGTAAATATTAATTAAAATATGATGGTTTTGAATTTTGAAAATATGAAAGCGGATTTTTGATTTGCCTCAATCTTTCACAATTTAAATTTTTCTCCAAGCGTATCAGGGGGAGGACAATTTTTAGGGCGGCCCGAGACCTGGAGCCGCCATGTTTATGACGTAACATTCAAAACGTGATTTTTAACAGAAATGCAGTTTTGAAATAATTGCAATAAATATTATCATCCTGTTTGCAGCAATTCGGAACCTAATTTTTCGACCTACTTATTTCTAAGGTCCCAAACAATGAATTTAAGAATGTCATTAAAATATTTATCACCAAAAATACGAAAATATAGATTATTTAAATATGCACAAATCACGTTTTGCGTGAACTTAGACAAATGATGGTATAAATGGACAAAACAAGGAAATAAATCTGATTTGAATGAATATTTATTAACAAAAATAAACTTAAATTATTTTGTTTATTCTTTTTTTAAATATTCTTATTTATTTATCATTTTTAAAATATGCAAATCACTACTTTAATTTTCCAAATAATCACATAAAACCTCTTACTGTTAAACCTGGTTTATAATTTGTTCCAGACGTATGCGTTATGTTATGTAGTTATTATAAACCAGGCTTAATAGATGGAAGATCGTAGATCAGTTCTTTGTACCATTCTACAAGTTCATCAAAAAATTAAAAAATGAACTTTTTCAACTGATTTATTTATTTATAATAGTTGTTTGGGCGTTTTGGATGGTACAAAACACGTTTTGGATTAATTTAATGATTTAATTTTATACATTTAACAAAGAGAAAGACACCAATTCTCTCCAAAAAACAAAATTTTGAATTTTGTGTGACAAGTCACTTTTTGAATGTCCTCCTCATACAAATTTAACAAAAACAAATTGCTCATTCAAGAGGAAGTCTGTAATTTTCTTTTATATACTCCTGGTGTCATCATCGTCATCATTGGCGCGACAGCCCGAGGTGAGCCTTGGTTTCCTGTTTCCAGATTTAGTGACCATATTTTCAGTGTACATTCAGGAGTAATATGGTCAGTATTACGTCCTTCTTTTAGCGCACATAGAAAGGCACCTACAGTTAATAGCTGGTTTGTTTAATTATGAACGATTGTTTAACTTCTTTTTTTCTGCTGTTTTGTGTTATTTTGATTCCTAATTAGCTCATAACAATCCAAAATCTTACGCAAAAAAGTTACGCAAAATTCGAGTTACGAAATGTCTTCCGGAACGGGCCTCTTGCGTAAATCGGGGAACGTCTGTATATGACTAAGTCGAACTGATCTAGACACTTCATTATGGTTACAAAGTACATCCACAAAACAACAAAAGTTATGTTAATGTTTTTTCTATCTCCTAGAAAAAGATTCTCAAAATTCTTTTGGTGAAATATTTAACTGGAGTGTTGAAATTCACTGACAAATTTAAAGTAAAACACCAAAGGAATCCTATATATTTTTAGAAACTCTTAACCTATCGTCGATAAATCTTCGAGAATAGTATCAGTGTTAAATTTCTATTCAACTATATTACCTCTGAGCAGTTTTGTATTAAGATGTACAAATTAGATGATTACAGTCATTAGGATAATTCGCCAGTGCATCGCACTCACCAGTCATGTCATAACACGTCGACACACACCTTAATATCGCAGGTGTTTTAACCTTGTCTTGCTCACCTGTCTTATGATGTATTTATGTCAATTGCTTCGAGTTTTTAAACTAATTTATAAGGGCACTCAGACAAAATTGTCACAGTCATCATAATTTACAAGATTAATGGAAAGGCACATTTCAAAATTAAAAAGTTTCGTAGGTAAAACAAAAAAAAAACCTTGTACCATCAGTATGTCATTCCGGTAGAAACTGTGGTAAAATGGGACCTAGAACGAAATTTTGCGTGCATATAGAGTTAAATATTTCAAATTTAAAAAAAACTTACGTCGAAAAATAATATTCCTAGGTGTTTTGCTGGCTTCAAGGCCTCCTTTTGAAGGGAAATAATAATCATCCCGCCTGTTAATCGTCAACTACTCTAATTTGGAGAGTACAAAATGAAGTACTTGTAAGGAACACATGCCATTTTAATTCATAAAATTCTTTTCAACTCTAATATTCATTTCAATGTCAAGGCTATGGTCTGTCTGTTTCGAATTTTCACGAGAAAAATTAAACGCTGAGTTGACATGTCATATTTCACAAAACATTTCATATTTCAAGCTTATGTAAAATTTACTGTTATCAAGGAAAATAAATATTTGATTACTGTCTTCCGTTAAATCAAGTCGTGAGTCAAAATTATTCAAAGTCAATATACAAAAATCAAGTTTGTTCCATCTCCAAGTTTCAAAGATAATAACTAAGATAATATAAACTATTACATGTAAACTTAAGATTAATAAACGAAACTAACAAAGAACTTTCGAAGTAATTTGATTGAAAAAACAATTTATCCTAAAACTCTTTTCAGATTTAAAAATACCCCATAATAAAAAAATAAAAACTATATTCAACAAAAAATATCAGCTGTGGCCACCACAGGACCAACCGCCATCACAAAGTACTTGTTTAATTTATGCTGCTTTATCAAAAAATGTCTCAAATAAAAGTTGTTAGTTATTGCTTTTATAGCAACTTTTGTTAAATAATTTTTTTCGAAATATTTCTGTTGTGAAATATTTGCAAAAATCTTAAAACCGACACGAGTAAACTCCCATTTCTAGTTAACCGATTTTTACCAAAAGTTGATCAACTCGTGCCATTTATGTCAAACGCTTAAATATGAAGTTTCAGAAAAATCCTTTTAGCCGAATTTGCTCTGCACGTGTACACAAACAGACGGACGGACAGACAGACAGACAGACCGACAGACATCATGCTAAAAATAGTCAAAACGTTATATAGGGATCTCAATTCGTGGAGATCCATCGAAATCTCGAAATGTCAAAATCGGTACGATCACAATACCTCCCTTATATATGTTGGCGGTCGGTAAATAGTCAAAACGTTGTGTAGGAACCTCAATTCGTGGAGATTCATCGAAATCTCGAAATGTCAAAATCGGTATGATCACAATACCTCCCTTATATATGTTGGCGGTCGGTAAATAGTCAAAACGTTGTGTAGGAACCTCAATTCGTGGAGATCCATCGAAATCTCGAAATGTCAAAATCGGTATGATCACAATACCTCCCTTATATATGTTGGCGGTCGGTAAAAAGCCTATATTCACTAAAAAAAAAAGACGGGTATATTTAATTTCTCTATAAAAAATCAGGTCGTTATAAAAAAAAAATAGTTCTACAAAACACTTAATCTGTTAAGGTCTTTCCACGTATCTTAAATGCCAGTATCGATTGTGTTCTCCAGTTCGGATAGTGATCGGAGAAACAATAATGTAGCAATGAAATGTAAGATGGCAGCAGCAATAAGTTACGGTGATCCGCATACAATGGTTTCGGTGAACGACATAGCAGTGAATTTTTGCGTACCTCATCGCATTCATCTGATGGAGACGGGTCGTGACCTCAGGCTCCCATGTTGCACTGGCCGCATAATTGTTATTCAAGTCCACAGAAAAAAATCTCTCACCGGTGAATTAAAAAAGAGCGTGTATATGCCAACGATACATATGCAAGCAAGTGGCGGTTTGCTAGTGCAGGGGTGGGAGGTCCAAGTAATGTAGTACATTACAAACCGTGATTACAACAATGCCCGCAACGCCATATACGGCAGCACTTTACAACAGCAATGCACGACGTTTGTTTAAAACACAAGAATTTATGTAAAAGAACCTATATGTCATCCGGACTAGCGAACGAACCACAGCCGGGAGGACAACGAGCGACAATAAGCGATCCAGGTGTAATTATCGAGTGCGATTATACTTGTTCGTGTTCTCATTGCAGAGACAATCCGCGCTCTTCACATACCGCACAGACACCGCCACGAATAACTAACAGACAACGACTAGAGAAGTAGTTGTAACACTAGACATCGATACCTTACGCATAAATCCAACAAGAAAGACATCAACCAGGGACGGTCTTAGGTCTTAAGAAACGTAGAATCCAGAAGTATCATTTGTGGGACCCTATTAAAGGTATCATATTTTATACTTAGTGTTTACAACCTGCATGGAAAAACTACAGGGTTGTAGTTACGGAACAGGTAGAATCTAACAAGCTTAAGACTTGTAAGACTTAGAGTAGGCTGATGTCCATCTGTCTTATGTTCCATGCTGCTGAGAATATGAGAAGAAAACTCAACATCTTCTCCAGAGAAGACATTAATCTAACCATAATAAACAAAAAAAAAAAAAACAAAATCGATGAGGTAAATCCTAACTTAGGAGTAGCAAAGGTATTAAACATGTAGTAGAACTAAAATATCTGCAAGAGTCCTAATACAGATATTTATTCTATTAAGAGTCAACCCATAGAAGACGTCAACACCTTCACCAACTTAGGAAGCATCGTTTCCAATCAGTGGTGGTGCTGATGGTTTGAAGCTAGGCTTAATAAAGCTCGGCAAGTTCTTGGAATATTGAACAAATCAGGAATTGTGCACAGTTCTCCAAGTCTTCAAAAATTTTAAAACTTATGTTTTACCAGGTATTAGTTTATGGCTCGAGACCAAATATGCAGAAACTGCAAATATTCGTCAACAAATGTTAAAGGAATATGACGTATTTTGGCCCAATACGATTAATAACGAATGCCTGTAGGACAGAACTAACATAACGCTAATTGAAAATTATATTAAACTCCAAGAAGACGTCATCATCAATGGCGCGACAGCCCGAGTTGAGCTTAGGCCTCCTGTTTCCAGGTTTCATGACCATGTTTTCAATCTATGTACATTCAGCAGTAGTATGGTCAGTATTACGGCCATTTTTTAGCGTACACAGAAAAGCACCTACAGTTTATAGCCGGTTGCGAACGGCTAAGCAGAACCTGCAATTTGTATAAATATTTTTACACAAATTATTTGACATAAGCACCAATAACTCACTTCCGTGCCTTTGCTTAGTGGAGAATAGCACAAATAGGTACAAACGATTTAACGTTTGCACCTACAGGCTTGCCAAAAGCTTGCTAAAGAAGAGGTCCCAATTTTATAAACAGGATAAAACTGGAGTGGAATTCTCAAGGTAGCTGTAGACGAGGCGTTAGTTGGCACCATTAAAACCAGTGTTTACTTTCAAAATTTGTACAGTTATTTGGCTCAAATTATTAAATAAGACAAATTTTATTGACATTGTATTGTCGTGGGTTCTTTCTGCAGATGCAACCGCAATAGACCACCCATGGATATCTCCTCCAGAATATTGATATTATAAATATTTATACTTTTAAAGCCCTTCCGGCGCGGGGAAAGGCCTCATCTTTTTCATCTCGGAGTCGGATAAGATCAGATTTGTTTAATCGACCTGAGACCGGTCCTGCATCAACTAACTATAAATATTTTAATCAACGGTAGTTATATCATTTTAAACATTCACAATTAAATTTATCGAGTTGAGGGGTCAGGTATCGGATGGCGTGTAACGGCTTTTCAAGCAGAAATATATCCGAGTTGACAGCATTCCAAAGATTCAGCACGACTGCCATCGATTTTTAAAACGACGCAAGATTAAGTTAAGTCTGTCTAGACATCCTATAGTTTATTAATTGCAGCATCTGCTACTCATATCCTCAGTCGGTCATATTTAGTGGCAGAGAGTGTTGAGGCACAAGCCAGAGACATATATAAATTCCATTGACACACGTCAGAGTTGTTATTTAGAAGTGGTAAGCAATGCATCACGTCAAAGCACAACAACAGAAAGCAGAGTCGAGTAACGGAGACCAAATATAGCGCGACACGAGCTCCTCTCACTGATTTGACTAATGCGTCTCCGGCGTAAAGTGTCATTGATGTAATGCAGTTTTTGACATAAATCTCAGCGGCGGCGGAGATTGCGGCAGTCTACCACTGCATCGTCGTGATGAAATGACGGACAGGTGTTCGCTAGCTCAGCTGTCGAGAGCGTCGCTCTAGCTGCCAAACCACAACAGCGTCGTACGTCTCAGGACTCTCCCAGGGTGCGTTACCACGATTTCATTTCACAATCACTCTGTACTCGGAGGTATTATGTGCTCCTGCTACGTGTTGCGTGTCTCGCGATCGAAGCCTGTGTGCGTGTGTGAGAACGAGAAGGGTATGAACCACTCGGTGGCTAGACGCCAAGTGACGAGCGCACGTGAATCGAGAGACGCCACAACAGTTTACGATGAAGCCCCAGTGCTGAACTACATTGAAGCAGTATCTACACTACACGCGGCAGTATTTTATTGAACTGATAAAAATAAAACATGAGACATTCCGACATGCACGAGGTAAATAAAGAAACTCTTCGGTACGTATGCGTACAGGCGTGCATTCCGTGAGACCGTATGGCTGTGAATGCGGCTGGTGGCAATACATCGCTCTCGTAACTCAGTCACAGTGCGAATGAACTTCCCTATTCCGAACGCGACTACTGCAGGCTGGTAGCCGGTAAAGCGGACGCCGAGTTTCCAGTGCGCGATCGGTGATTGTCACTGTCAAAAATACACCGATACGTAAAACTGCGGCTTGTGTCCGGACACGGTCTATCATACACAGTATGCCATTCAGGAAGTGAGTCACCCGCGCGATCGCATGTGTGAACGGTAGACGGGGCGAGAGGGGTGAATGGATTGCCCATATCATTACAGCTGCAGAGGGGCAGGCCGAAAATGGATCACTGTGACAGATTTATGGCGTTGCAGACGCACATTACAGAAGTCATAATTTACACACGACGTAAGCGCACACATCATTACATATGCGAAATCTCCGGACCAGGGTCTGGCGTGGGAAATCTAGCAACTTCTCGATCGACGTAACCACTTAGCAGCCGGAGTGACTGGAGATGCAGCAATTTGTCCGGACTCCAATTTTAGCTGGCTATTAGCTAACAGATGGACGGCAGCATGTAGCAGTGGCAATGTAGCGACTACTAACATCGAGAGCTGTCAACGATGTCGCTTCGCTTGAGACGAGACAAGCACAGGCCGAGACAGAGAACAGCAGAGGCGACACATTCGTCAGGTCCCCGCGGCACCTGCCACTGAATCTCCCTTCCCGTCTCACGTCTCACCTCTGTCTGCCGCTGCCGTGTGACTACGAGTGTGTCTCACTGGATGACTCTCTCGCACGCCTAGACCGTGCCCAGTGCCTAGAATGCTTCACGAACTGTCGCACAATGTCCCAACTTTAGTGGACATCGGTAAATTAATGATCACACAGAGTAACGAATATTTAATCAGAACCGTTGGTCTGCCGTGACAGGACCATCGCTTAAATTAATTCAGATCACGTTAACGAACAACGTAAATTGCAGCTCCGAAGTCCTTCATTGTGTCTGCAAATAGCGCGGAGCTGTGGTCAGCAGCTGACGCGGTCCCGGCCAGCGCCCGGTATGATTTACGTCTTAACCTCGTTTTATATAATGTCAGCGTCCGGAGTTGCGAGAAGGGGTCGTCTGTGCTTGCATCTCTCAGCCTGGTCATCCTGAGTTGGCGGTGTGGACCGTGAGAGCGCCCGCCAAGGTGCGACGGGCGCCCTTTGTCCCCGTGCCCCGCTGCCGTACAGCGAGCGGCACCCCTCGCCCGTAGCGGTGCGCAGGGAGAGGAACACGCCGGTGCCCCAGGGGAGATTTATAGATCTAGGCCGGAGTGACATCACGGGGGCTCCGAACGCGTTTAATTATAATACTTTATTGCCCAATAAATCAGACCTCAGTCTGCCCCGCACCCGACAGCTTTGAAGGATAGCGTTCAATTCTAGAGACCCTGACATATTTTATGACCGAATTATGCATTATTCTCTTTTTCTTTCCTTTCTTTATCTCGCTCAGTCTCTACGGGCGACCGGAGGCTGTTACACACAATGCTCCCCCCGGAACATTTCCAGGCTTAGCGTCGGAGAGAAGTATACATCACTGTGTGTGTATATGTGTGTGTTATAGCGGGCGACGGGTGACGCGACCTTTGTGTGCACTCTGGGAAGTGCTGATGCCATTACGTCGGCCAGCGTGCCGCGTATTTATGTACGCGTTTATCGGATCGACGGCGATAATACAGAGACGCCCCGCGTTTCATAGATGCCGAACGTGTTAAGAGTCGAGGCCGTCGCTCTAGAAATCACCGGCGGCCTTGTCGCGTTGCACACTAGGGGTCGAGTCGACGGCCGCGTAACAATAACACGGGCGACACTGTGACCAGGTGGGAACTATGCTAGGTGTGTGGCGGTGGCTCATTGACGAGATGAATAATAACGCATTGACACTTGACGTGAGCGCGTGCCGCCCGAGGACGACCTCTTGACACGCAGTCATTTGTCGGATCGCGGCGGGGCGCCCGCCTTACCGTCCCTACATCATCATTAATACCGACCGGGCCGCTACGATCTCGCGGTGTAAGACAAAAGACTTGCGGCTGCACCGTCTACGCCCGTCCTAACACCGCCAGTCTTTAAACGACAGCCGTCAATCGATTGTCAGCTTGCTCTCCGTTCAACGTTGAAACTTCTAGAACCGTAGCACAGTGGTATATAAACTTTTTAGATCACGTACCCCTAAACACGAAAAAATAAATAGCGTCTTCCCCCCATATAGACACAATACTATAGAGGATGTTATCGGGAACTGTTTAAACATTGCTAACTTCTATATTAAAAGAGATACGAAGTAGCTTCAACTGAAATATTTTATTCTACAAATAAGAATATGAAATTAGAAAAATAACTGAACATCAAATAAACGAGATATGTCAAAAAAATACATTTCTTAAATGGGACCAAAAGTTATTATGAAGAAATATTGATTTTGATGTGATTATAGAAAAAAAAATGTTCTAGTTAGTGGTAGAGCCGATATTCAAAACTTCTATTAACTGGATAAAATATATTCCGCAGACTTAACGTCCGGCTCCGGCTGGAATTGACTTTTAGGCCGGATTATACTATTTAGCTTGATCGGACCGAACTTCGTGTATCTTCGGCAACACAAACACAAAATCGACGCGAAACCCGAAAATAATGTTCAGCTGTGTAGTCCGTATTTTATTTTGCGTGTTATTTATGTAATTTTAATTAATAAAAGAATAATTTGTTTTGTAAATATTGTTTTTATTCATAAGATATTAAATGTAAATCTGGCCAAGAACCGGCCGAAACAGGCCGAATCCCGAAGATGTGGTAGAGAGGCCGGATTTTGCCGGAACAGTAAGTGGGGCGGAAGATCGCTCCATCACTAGTTCTAGACATCTCAAGATGTAAATATCGATCGAAGGTATTGATACTTTGCATCGGCATCAGTATGGTTTATTAGTATCGAAACAAAAAGTGTCGAGAAAAAGTACCGCAGGGGGTACGCGTATACTACTTTGAAGTCCACTGCCGTATCTAACTGGAACTTTTAGCTGCCAATCCCCCTCTACTGTTGAATAGAATTTTCAATTAACTGGGTTAAGTTATTTATAATGAATTCTAATATTTTATTCATAAGCTAATAATATGTTTGTTGCAAATCAAATTAACGCTACACCACGATGGAATTTAGCGATGATTAATGACCAATACATTACGGTAGTTATTTGATTGTTAATTTTATTCAGCGGGAGACCTCTATAAGGAAGTTGAAGTGCCACGGCTGTGATTTAGAGATGTCCCATTTGATACATAACTAAACATTCCTCAACACTTGCCAAAAGTATCTGTTAATGACAGAAAATATTGCGTACATTTGTCTTATTATGCAATCTCTGTGTAAAAATACCAAAAAAATATATTAATATAGTAATCAATTTCATAAACAATAACAAATCTATATTAATAAAATTGGAGGCTATATCTGATTTTTTATTCTTTCGGCCTCATATTTGTTTTCTACACAGGGAGACCCCGAGAGAGGGCCCAGGCCCAGGTAAAACGAGTATTGTGGGTTCGGGCCCCAGGAAAAGAATAATTCCTCCCAAACCCCGAAAAACGATAACTAGGGGGGGACCGATGACAGATTAAAAAACTGCGTGTATATAGAAAATGTTCTTTATTTTTTCATAATTAATATATAAGATTAAAAAAAAAAAAGTTTACGGGATGTTTTCATTGTCCACGTAGAAGCTACTGATATAATCTCCATAAAGGGTCCTAAAAGACTGATAATAGATGGAAGCTAAATACATAGTCAAAGTTGCAGTGAAATCAGATCTGAACCCTGGATCTGGGAATCACGAATAAAATTGAATAGTGATTTATAAAAAAAGTCTCGGGCCCCACAGATTGTCTAGACAACGGTAATTTGTACCGGCTTCTTTCGTCTCTCGAAGCCCCTGTTTCTACACATTTCAGATGATTATAAGACGATAGCCACAAAAACATCAATTTTTGTTTGTCTGTCCGTGATTCCCGCGAAAACGGCTGGACATATTTTCACATAATTTGGTATGATGATAGAGTAAAACCAGGATTCGAATATAGGCTATGTTGCATCTTAAAATTTTCATTCTAAGGGGTGTTTTGGGATTTTTTTTTCTTTTAATTGAATGGCCTTTGCTGCTGTGGCAATTAGCCAGGACAATTTTTATTTGAGAAAATTTCCATGCCTGAACGGGATTTGAACCCGAGACCTTCGCAACGCAGAGCACATGTGTTACCACTACGCTACGTCGGTCGGAATTGTGTTTTGGGGTTAAAACTGTTTATTAAAAAACTTAAAATATCTCTCTTACTATTGACTTGACAGAAATATGTATTTAACAAAAATTGTTTATAATAAGAAAACAAGTCTTTATTTTTATGCATTTTTATGAGTTACCCCCCGTTCCCTTAAAGCTAAACTTTTGAAATATCGCCATTATTATTGACTTGATGTAATGAATATGACAAAAATTGTTCATAATAATAAAACAAATCTTTTTTGTTCTGCTAATTTTTTCAAGAGAATGACTATTAAGAGAGTAATGGAGCGGGGGGGGGGGCATTCTAAAACTAAAATCTTGAAATATTTTACTTAAAGTGTTAGATTTTAAATATTTAGATCTAGAAAACAATGCTGTGGACACTACACGTTAGTGTCCCGGTACAGTGTTGCCACATGCGATTTTTAAAGTATTTATCTACACAAGTAATAAAAATGAACTGGAAAGGGCAACAGCGATGAGTTGTTAGTGTGAATTTTTTAGCTTAGCGTTCGTTTGATTTGATTTTACTGAGACGTGCATCTGAATACAGTGCGTTATATTAAAACTAACGTGCTTAACTATGAAACTATATTATTAATAAAAAATTTTGGTCCTCATTGGCCAAAATTGAATATTTCACAATCAAATAAAAATGGAAATAGAACATAATAGAGAGTTCAGTAAAAAACAATGGTAATAATTTAGAATGGGGCTCCAAAAGCTATAATTTTTTAGCGACCGATTATTTAGCTAACTGTAGCTCGGAGCTTAATAAATAAAAAATAAAAAAAACTTGGAAGTATAATTTGAAAGTGAAATATTTTTAATCATTTTTAATATCATTATGGTCAACTTAGGTCTTTAAATTTTTTTACCAACTTACACATCGAGTTTTTGAGAAAAATCGTGTTACCTATTCACGACACCAAATAACAGTGAGGCATCTGGTGGCGGCTTGATAAATTAAACAGAAGCGTATATTTGTATAATATTTGTAGTGTGTTGTGCTGCAGTTTATGTGAATTAAGACGTATTTTTAAATATAGTGACTTAAATACAGTGTTTTTTGCCGAAATATTGTTTGAACAGATAAATATTAAGAAAAAACTTCTGACATGTACGCTTCTCGTCGGCCATCAACTGTCGTACGCAGCGCCGCCAACATTAATTTGAGTCGCGAATACCTAAATATATTGTGTATATGAATTCTAAATATGTTTCATAGGCCAGATTGAGTTAGATTGGGGGCCAGATATTTAAAAATCACAGAGGACAGGTGGGCAAAGTGCTGAAAATCATTTTAGAACTTCTAAAAATCAATTAAGGGGGAGTGGAGAAATTCCGAAAACGTTTTGAGGAAGGGGGAGGGTGATTCTAAAAAAATGAGTGATAGAAATTTCATGCGAGCCGATTGAAACTTATTGTTGGGCCAGATTCGGCCCGCGGGCCGTAGGCTGGATAAATGCAATGTATTGATCAAAGATTTTACCCCCCCCCCAAATATTTTACCCTCCAAACGCTACCGGTACGATTATTTAAAATTGGTTAAATTTTCATTTCATTGGACCTTAAGAGTGGGGGGGGGCATGTGTCCCCCCCTCTATATACGCCACAGATTATAATACCTCCCTTTCTATATGTGACGATCGGTAAAAATTCTAAGTACTACTGGTATAAGGATTTCTTGTTTGTATTTACAAAAATAAAAACCAGTAAACAAGATATAAGTTCGCGTTGAAGTTATGCAAACCAGCAACACATGCTTGTAGTACAGTACATAGTTTGGAGCAACAAGGAGTTTCGCGCGAACACGGTAAAGCGAAAGTGATAAATACGCAAGTGTTAAGGGAATAGCATGTAAAGAAGTACTGAACTTCATCAAGAAACAGATTGGCTAATGATCTTTAGGGTAACATTATAAATGATGATGAAATAAACGAATAAAGTAGGGGAAGAGATGGATGAATATCAATGAAATAAGAAGTTCTTGGTTGGGAAATGATAAAGTAATGATTATGAAGAAACTGAATGAAAGAGAAAATAAAATTAATCAATAAGTCTTATGAATATTTTAACTAGTTTTTAGTTCATTTCTTACCAAACACAATTATTAAAATCATTTCAGTATTTATTGGAGATTGTTAAAGAAGATATGGGAAGAAAAACTGAACACCCGTCGACTAGTAGCAAGCAGGCGCGCACCCAGAACTAAATAACACATAGTTTTTACGCGTTTGTGTCAAAATACAAGTGGGACCTTTTTCTTAAGTCACCATTTGTATTTTGAAAGCGATGACCTGTATTTGTTTTTCTCACTTAACATGCATAAGCTGTAATAAATTAATAAATTGACATATTTTGCATTTTACGATTCATGTGATTGACAATGTAACAAAATTTGATTGTTAAACCTATCACGCATCATAAAATATTTGGTTACAGATAAGATTAAAATCGCGTAGGGGAACGTTATCAAAATATTCATATTACAATTTCCAAATACACAAAAGGGGAAATATTTGGATTCGAAAAGTTTGCAATAAATGTTAAATGCAAACGGTTTAGCTACTAAGCGACAGTAGATTTAATCTCCCTCCTTTTCTTTTTTTCTTTCGCTCTCTCTCTCTGTCTCTGTTTGTTTGTCTGTCTGTCGGTCTGTTGACCTATGTCTCTTTCTCTTTTTTTGGCACTATATGCCTGGTTGTATTTTGACGGCAGCCATACAAACCGACAGCAGTTTTAAGCTGTCTCTCTCTCCCATCTCTCTCACTCTCTCCCATTCACTTACTCACTCTCACTCTCTTTGTCTTTCTCCCTGTCTCTTTTTTTGGCACTATAAGTCTGGTTGTATGTTGACACACAAACTAAGAGCAGTTTTAATTAATCTCTTCCCCCTCTCTGTCTCTGTCTTTCTCCCTGTCTCTCTTTCAGTTTATCCCTATGCCTATATCTCTTTTCGTCTATTTTTGGCACTATAAGTCTAGTTTTATTTTGACCTCATCCACACAAACCAATAGTAGTCTTAATTAATCTGTCTCTCTCTCTTCCACTCCCACTCTCCCACTCTCTTTCTCTCTCTCTCTCCGTTCTCTTTCTCCCCCTCTCCGTCATTCTTTCTGTCTCTCCCTCTTTTTTTTGGGATTATAAGTTTGGAAGCCAACTACACAAACCAAACAAGTTTTAATTAATCTCTTTCTCCTCTATTACTGTTCTTCTCCCTGTCTTTCTCTCCCTCGTCTGTCTGTGTATCCATGTCTCATTGCCTCTTTTTAGACCACTATCAGTCTGGTTGTACTTTGTCCCCAACCAGGGCCGTCTTAGGCCTTGCAGGGCCCCTTGCGCACATAAATTTTGATGCCCTTTTGCAAGTTACACGGAGAAAATTTAATCTCAGATTTTTGTAAACATTAGTAATGAAAATAAAAATTAATATTCATATTTAACTTATTACAACAATTGAGAAGTTATTACAATATTTTTTTGTAAATTTTATAAATAGCAAATATTACATACAAAAAATATTCTATCTATTATTATTTCAATATTGATTGTTTAAAATTGAGTTGTTTGTTTCAATTTATTGAATTTTTTTTTTTCTAACAAAAATAGAAATTATTCATATCCCTTAGTTTGTACATTTTACTCTCTGTAGTATATTATATGGCATAATAATTGTTAGTAAATTTTACTATACTACCGAGTAAAATCAACTAAACAATAAACAAAATTTTAAATAAATTAAAAAACATTTCTTTTAAATATTTTAAAGTTATTTAAATATTTGTATACATTTTATAGGATTAATTGAGCTCCTCTTTTTAGGGTTTTGTAGGTATGACCAAAAAACCCTTATACCGTCATTTTGTCGTCTGTCTGTCTGTCTGTCTGTCTGTTCGGTAAAAATTGTAGCCAAACGGCTAAACCAAGTGAGTTGAAATTTGGCATGCCTGTACAACTTTTTGACCCGCACATAGGAAAAATACTAAAACATCTAAAAAACATATCCGCCTAAAATATAAACAAATATGTGCTCATCGAAAAAAAAATATTTTTTTTAAATTCTGAGTAGGGTATGAAATGAAAGCCCTTAGCACATGGATTAACGATCAAAATTATTTATTTTTGCAAAATAAATTATTTTGACGCGATTTTTGTCGAAATATTGTAAAAAAAAATTTGTCCCACACCTGTAGCCCAGATGGTTTAAACTAAAAATCTGAAAAAATTCTAAGTAATGTATATTGGTGTGAACCGGAATAGTACAACAGGAATTTTTGATCAGTATATGTTTTCGGGAAATAATGCATTTTTTGTGTTTTTAACCAAAATATGTTAAATATCTAATTCGCTATGTAACCAAGTTAATACGTCAGCGCTCATAGCGATGTGCGTTAAATCATTGGTTTTTGTCAAACAGATAACTTGCAAACTAGAGTTCGAATCCTGTCAATTTTATTTTTTTTGTTTTTTTTTTGCAGTTTTCTTTTGTTTAAATTATTTTGTCAAAATTCTAGTTATATTTTGGTAAATGTTGCATTTAATTTTTAAAAGCGTAAATTTAATAACCAGTGGGAAGTGTTGAAATTATAATTTAATTCTGTTTGATGTATACGAAATCAGAGGACGGGGCTAATGATTTAAGCAACCAATAGAAGCTATAGGCGCAATTTTCAAAATCTTAATGAACCTTGCTATGTAAAAAAAAATACTGCACATATTTAGAAACTTAAATAATGGTATTAGGCATTCGAATTAAAATTCATAAAAAATTATTTTGACATAAAATTTATTTTGGCATCCCAAATAATCATCATTCAGTTATTAAATACCTGCAAAACCCTAAAATGTGTGAAAATTCACACTTCAAATCAATTTTTTCCGTGTAAACGACGACCTCGGAATTTTGAGCCCCCATCAAGCCGGGGGTCCTGGGCTCGTGCCCCATGTGCCCTTATGAAAAAGACGGAACTGTTCACAACCACAAAAACTAACCGTTTTAATTAATCTCTCTCTCCTTCTCAATCATTGTTCTTCTAACTGTCTCTCTTTCACTCTGTCTTTCTATCTTTATGTCTCATTACCTCTTTTTAGAGCACTATAAAGTCTGGTTGTATATTGCTCTGACTCCCACAAATCGTCTTTGCAATTCACTAACTAGATCTAAAGTTTAATATTTCAAAAAGTCGAAAGATGGCAGTAGCATGCAGGTGAGGATAAATATATAAAATACAAGATCAAACGAAGCAATAAGAAGTTCGTAAATCACGGTAAGAGACATTTCATCATATGCTCGGAGCTTAATATAAACGTGAAAAGTTGAGACGTGTTCAACGTGTACTAGACGATTTATGACGAGACTGTTTTAGAGCAAGCTTTATTATAGATATAAATAAATAAATAAATAAACAAGCTACGATGTATGGCCTTTGCAACACCTCTCAATGTGAGAATTTGTAACATTAAGTTTTAGTAAAGATCCTGGGAAAGTAAACACAGATTTAAATTTAAATTAACCATATAACGTCGAGCGAGACTCGTTTTTAAGAGTTTTAAATATAACAAAAAAATTCAGGGACGTTTCGCGTTTAATAAGTTAACGCATCGTCACTTACCAATAACATGTAAGTTTAATTTTTGATTTAATTTAGTTCCTTGACTATCAATTATACCTTTTATAGCTTATTTATTAATATTCTTTTGTTGTGCTTTATTCCTTTGTACAAATTATTGTAACTATTAGTGTAGGCTGAAGATGCGTTCACTTATTAAGTGCGAAACGTTCCTGTACATTCTGTTTTATTTAAAACGACGATTTAAGAATAATTTATTCCTTCATTATACCCACTCGTCGATAACCAACTACGTTAAATCAGTTATGTACTTCTTATTAATAACTACATTCAATGTATGTAGTTATTAATACGAGGGTTGCCTTTTATGTTTTTACAAACCACCACTAGATGGCAATATTGAAATGTGTCATTAATATATTCGTAAAATTTGATATTTTGATTGTGAAATTAGTGGTAGCTTATAAATTGATAGTTTTTTGACAATGAGCGTTTACAAAAAACAAGTTTGTGAAAAAATGGATTACTCGTGAAAGTTTTCGTTTGATGATTTTTTACGATTTTAGTAAAGGGCTAACTCAACAACAATGCATAGATTCGCTTCGTTCAACTTTTGGTAATGAAGCACCATCAGAAAAGACTGTTGACAATTGGTTTGCAGAATTTCTTCATGGTCGTGCGTCCATCAGTGAAGAATCTCGTGAAGGTCAACCAAAATCGGTTATGATTAAAAAAAAATTGATGCTGTGCGCAAAATGACTTGCGCATGTGACTTACCGTGAGATAGAGGCATCCTTTGGCATATCGCAGACTGCAATACATTCTATTTTGCATGAACATTTAGCTGTGAAAAAGATCTGTTCCCGGTGGATTCCGCATAATTTGACCGAAGCTCCTCAACAAAGGCAAAGGTTGATTGGTGTAAGGGAATGCTAAAAAAATTCAACTTCGGCATTGCAAAATCCGTATACAACATTGTTACAGGTGACGAAACTTGGATTGGATTTATTCATATGAACCGGAAACTAAGCAACAATCCACTGTTTGGGTCTTCCAAGATAAACCGAAACCCAGAAAAGTTGTTCGTTCACGAAGCACTTCCAAGAAAATGATCGCTTGTTTCTTCGGTTGTACTGGACATGTCGCATTCCTTTAGAGGATCGGAGAACACTTAATGCTGAATGGTATACAGCAATTTGTTTGCCAGAAGTCATCGCCAAAATCAGGAAAAACAACCACGTCGCATCATTCTTCATCATGACAATGCAAGCTCCCACACAGCACGTCAAACAATTGATTATTTGAAGGAGAAAAACATCGAATTAATGTCTTATTGCCTGTATTCACCTGACTTATCCCCTAACGACTCTTTTGTTCTCCAATGTCAAACAAAAAATGCGTAGACAACGATTTTCATCACCTCAAGAAGCTGTTAAAGCCTTCGAAAACCATATTTTTGAGATATCAGAGTGGAAAAAATGTTTCGAGAATTGGTTTGAACGCATGCAAATGTGTATATATATCTTAAAGGAGAATATTTTGAAAAGCAATAGAACAGTTCCAAAAAAAATGATTTCTTTCTTAGTTTTTGTGAAAACTTAAAAGGTAGCACTCGTAATAACAAAAATGTATTGGACAAAAACCGGACGAAATACGGGTACACCAAGTAGTAATTAATAAATTATGGATTATTGTGTTTTATTATTAATATTAGTTATCTTTATCTGTCAATAGGGGGATTCCTGATAGTCACGTTATATTTTAACGTTCCTAGAACCTATTTTCAATATTATTTAACCAGAAAAACGTTAAGCCGACAATTAGAATGTCTGGGAAGTTCACATCACGACATTGTATATGGAAATTCATAGAGGTGGGGTGAAAAAGCATAAATCAATTTAAGAGAAACTTATCAAGGGGCCATAGAATAGTTTCTGCAGGGTGCCAAATGTAAGTAAAATATAGGGTTCACAATTTAATTACAGTACGCAGTCTTAATATGTAAAAACGTATAGAATATGAAATATTGTTTTCAGGACCATTAAATAATTTCAGGCTAAATTTTATGCCGCTATATTTTCTGATTAATATTTTTGATATTTCAGCAGAGTGTTTTCGATTAACATAAAAGGAACAACAAGAGGGTTACTTTACTAAAAATTTTCTTAATACAAAATTTTAATTTTACGGAATTTCATCCACTGTACAATCAGTTCAGGGGATGACTCAGCCTCGAACACCAGTTTAAAAAATGTATAAAGATAGAGGGAACACGATTTTTTTTAAAAGCGCGACTTGTGAGCAAGTTTGGAAAAAATGATAACCAAAGTTTACCCAAAGAAATGAATGGTGTATTGACAATTGGCAAGGACAATTTTGATTTTTTAAATAGGAAGGTATGTCGTGTTTGGTATCATTGGATAGAGCAGGGGTGTCCAAACTACGGCCCGCAAGATGATATCATCCGGCCCATGGACATTTTTTAAAAAGTTTGCTTACATAAAAACAACAATTTAAAATAATCAGAAAATCACAAAATAAAACATTACTATAACTAAATGATATCGGATTCTTAAAATTATTATTTCTATTAATAATATCATTATGAAGCATGTTTTAAATTCAAGCGCCAAGAGCTCAGTTGAATTCTAGTTATCCGCCCCCCATTTATTTAATATGGCCCGCTTCCGAAGTTTGGAACCCCTGGGATAGAGTTTTTAAAAAAACAAATTTATCTTAAAAAATATTTTAATATCTTTTACGGTTTGCGAAAAATTGTATTTTCTAACGACTTGAAAGTAAAGTATTTTTATTTATAAATGTTCAAAGTGCATTCCATTTCGATTTAATCTCTTTCACATCTTTACTCTTCAACTATCTGTAGCTCGGAACATAATTAAAATAATAATAATAAAAAAATCTCCATAAAGTACTTACTTGAAAATCTTAAGTGTAAGCTCAAGAGTTTTACTTGCTCTGTGCTCAAGAGTAAGGGAGTAAAAGTATTTAAATTAAAATGGAAGGTACTCTAAACACTTATATAAATAAAAATACCTACTTTACTTTCAAGTCGTTACAGAGAATACAACGTTTCGTAAACCATAAAAGATATTGAAAAATGATTAAAGAAAGTTTGTTTCTTTTTAAAAGCTCTATCCAAAATTACCCAACAGGACATACGTTCCCATTTAAAACATCAAATTTGTTCTTGATATCCTTCCTATAACTTCCACTGCATGTAGCCAAATATTTGTACATAGAATTGCATGTGTTTTTTTTTTAAAAGCGTAATTCGGTTTTCGATTTGACTTAGCTGTTATGTGGAAAAATAGGGCTGAAACGTCATACTGACCACGTGGCCCATATATAGTTCCGTAGGACTATAAACAGAACTTTTATGCTCTATGCGCTATTTGAATATTGAATATTCGGGTCTTTCTTGTGTCCACTGTAATCGTCTTCCTCTTAAATACCTTTTCTCTTTTTGAGGCACTCTCAGTCGTTGACTTCTAGCTTTGCTGTTTTGTTCTTTCCTAGTATTTTTTGTACTACTACTTCAGATGATCTTCTGCCTGTGTTCTCAGATTTTTACAGGTGTATTTTATACCAATGCTCTTCTGTGAGGTAACGTCACCATCTATAGTAGAGTCTTACCATAGATGAGGGAGTCGTTCCCATGTCCTCTTTACCTGTTCTGTCTCATCTTGATATGAAGGGGTGAGCGAAGGGTATCGTTGTTTCGCGAGGGATAGGTGATTGTTGAAAGTTTGGTAAGCACTGAGTGCATTGTATGTTCGAGACAGTTTGAAGCAGAGGTAGTGTACATTGATTATAAGGTCGGCGAAGCAAGCTCGTGCGCGGTGATGAGCTGTCTCCGGGAACTGACAGCTCGGACGCGACCCTCGCCTGATGAGTCCGAAGTGTGCTGTCGTGTCCACCCGCTACACATACACAACCGTCACTGCGACCCCCGCTTTACGTCCTGCACCCCCTCAGGACGGGCGCGACGTCCTCCTAGCGACGAACCGTCACCTCGACTCGGACGGACAGATCAATGCGGAGGCTTAGAAAGAGACAGTCACTGTCCGACAGAGACGAGCTTAACGTCACCTGCACATCAACCCGACAAGCGACAAGATGATGGCAGTTCCAGGACTAAGGGCGGCGGAGACGAGACGCACGGGGGTACTTTAGTTATAGACGCCATCAACGGATATTGATGTGATTTGTGCCCTGCGCTCGATCCACGGACGTTAGGTTTTAAAACGTTGACATTAATTAATTAATGACTCGGTTACAAGGCGAATCTAGACTGTCAACTTTTTATACTTTACATTCTCAAGTACCGGTGACAGAGGGGAGCTGAAATGCCTCACAGAGAACCTCATAAATTTTTACACTCCAACATTTGAATACAACTATGTTAGAATTACATGTGAAAGTTATCACTGTGCACCGAGTAATAAATCACACGTTCAAATGCAACCGTTATTGCAGTCTTAATTCAACAAAACATTATATAATAAAAAGCTCTGTTCAGGAAGAGGAACTGCGGAGCGACGAAGTAGGAGCAGCGTAACCGAGAAAAATGGGATTTAGTTTGGCAGTGAACTATATTATCAAGCAGTCGACATACGTCTAGCCCGTCCGAGATTCCAAGACTAAACCAAAGTTAATTTGCTAGCGACCCTCACAGAACGAACTGTCACGTCATTGTAAGATTTCATTTGGTTCCCTTTTTTAGAATGGACATCTTTAAAACGCAATATCCTTTCGGGAACAGACGTCGTGACCAAACACTTGCATTATTTGTTGAAAGACGTGACAGGCCGTCCCGTAATACACAGCAACAGTTCATTGCATATTCAATGATGCCCCAACCCCGTAGCGGTCGCGGGCTAGCCCCGGTTCCGCTCCTCAACTGACAATTTGTCGGTTAGATGTTCTTTATAATGGACATTTATTGAAAACACACAGAACCCCGCCCGTTCAAACAAATCCCGGCACGAATTTATATGAAAATTTACCCGAAATCTGTCCGACACAAATGACATCCGGATATGTGGGATGTGCGGACCTAATGACCGATTTCCAGCGCGCTACATGTTCGTCCCGGCGTCGTTAAGTGCATACACGTGAAATGAGCGTGTGATTGTTGTATGACGTTGACGCCGAGTATCGATGACGAGTGTTGATAAGGAGACATTAACAAACGTAAATAAAGCACGGATCGATATGCAGGTTCATTTGAAATGTGTGTCCGTCCATGCTTTTCACGTCAGTGTCTCACACCAGGACGATGCGATCCCCTTTCAGCCGTTGGTCAGGCGACACTCTGGCTTTGACAGTCGCGAGGGGCGAAGCGGTGACTGTCCAACAGAGGATCTGCGAAACAGCGTCGTTCCTGTGATGATGAGATCCCGGCAGTTTTCATCTGTCGCCTGCAGACACTGCCGGGCTCGCTCATGTCATGTCAGCCGCGCGAGAAAGACTCTGGACAGCTCCGGGAGCGGTGGCAACCGGAAACCGGTACTGGAACGACAGCAACTCCGGGGTCGTAGCGAAGAGCGGGGGGAAACGGCTCACTACTGAACAGACGACAACCGACAACTGCCCGACTATAATGAGAGAAGGAATACGTACTGCAAAAGGTCATACCCGCTAAGAACAGATACCGTCCTGTTTGCGAACCGTCTCACTATCGATATCTTTTATAAGATAACCCGGGGATTTATGCACGGAGACATATTTTACTTAATAATTAAAGTACTAATTAAAAAAATAATTCCTTGGTTGTTCTCCGCATACCTAGGCTACCTTCTTAACTGACAATTAAGATAAAACGCTATCTCAATAAACAAACAAAATGACGTTGAGTTTTAAGTGGAAACGGACAAAGCGGGCAATAATTAAGGCGGAATGATGGGTCGAGACAGGCTTGCTCACCTGCGCTAGCGCTCGTCGCGTGGTCCCTGGTGCTTGCGCTCCGTTATACTCATCCCATGTGTCCTGTTATGTCATGCGGGGAAGAAAGGTGCCTCTATTTATGGCGAATATTTGCAGTAATGATGTTCGTTCGTCGTTTACCGTCCATCGCCCGTTACCATAACCCCACTACTAAAATGACAAGAATATAATTAAATTGCTCGATGGGGTTGATACCAGTGGCGGCCGGTGACATTTTTTGGTAGGGTGCTGCATGAACAAAAAAGTAGAAACAACTGTATCTAATCTGGTCGCTTCATTAAGAAATAATAGAAAAAAACTGGCTTGCAGAAAACTGTTATTTGAAAATGAAATCATTCTTCTAGTTTTCTTTAGCAAAATTTTTAAACAACCTTTTCATTAACATTCAGTTTGTGAAATAATATCTGAAGTAGGCCGATCCTTATTCTTTATTTCTACTTTATCATGGAACGATAATTAGAAAAATATAATTTTTTAATGTGTTCGCCCATCACATATTTATTTTTTATTTTATTTTTTTCTCTATAATACAACAGGAAATTATTAACAGAATTAAAGTTGCTTATGAATCGTATTTTGCACTTGGTTCTCTCTTCAAAACGAAAAAACTTTCTAGAAACGCCAAGAACAGGTTATGACAAACTATAGTATGGCCCCATACTTATGTATGACTCCGAAACATGTCAACAAATCAAAATCAACAGCACCTCAAAGTTTTCGAAAATAAAATATTACGCCGAATCTTCAGTCCCACTCAAACTAATGGCAAATGGAAAATTCGCAAGAACAAAGATATTCGACAACTGTACTCAAGGAGGATTTATGTGAGTGAGGCCAAAAGTCAACATGACTGACAATGCTCAAAGAAGAAGATAATAAATAAATACTTATATGTCAATTTAAGACTGCACGATAATTTTTACTCAAAAATACTACGCCATGAATACGAAAACGTTTAATAAAATTCTTAAAACGTTTAAAAAAACAGATGCCTCCAAATATTAAGTGACGCTGCCTAATACGCAGTACCGCATTCACTTGCTACAATGCTAAATGCAAGTGAATCTCGGCGAATCCAAGCGAGAATAACCGAATATTGTAAGTCCTGCTGTGGCCCAGTCCTGCTGTGGCCCAGTCCTGCTGTGGCCCAGCACTGCGTTAGATAGCAGCGTACTAGTTACCTATCTAAACCGTTGATTGACTAACTCCCAGTTTTTAGTTATTAAATTAACGTCTTAATGTTGAGCATAAAGTTATTATATAATCTTTACGAAGTATATTTTTATATTTTTTTCAAACAAAAACAAAATATGTAAAACACGAAATATTTTTACTTTTTCCTTTTTTTCTTGTTGGAGCTACAGTTCTGTAGTGTTAATGTACAAGCCGCCACTGGTACGTCCGGCGAACTTCGCGCGAGTCGTTATTACAGAAGAAGAAAGCAGGAAATGATAAGTGTCCCGAGTAACCATTGTTTATTAAAACAGAATCAATTAATTAATGATAATCGATCGAAGTAGTTGTAGAAGTTCAAGCTGGCGGTGTGAGGAAGGAGATATGACCAACAGGTCCCACGGCGTCTTATGAGCAAGTGCAGGACGGAGCGTGGCGGTACATTATTAGATTTCGCGATCGCGCTCGAGACCTACATCCCGATGTAAATAGCAGACATGACCGTCTACATCGCATTCAACGACACCATTCAGCCTTCTGGTGTGTCGTAACATGGGCGCTCACACTGTTACTTCCACCGATGAAATTCATTTGCAAACCGATCATGTACGACTCGTATCAACACCGTACCAAATTACACCGATAATACTTGCCACACGATAAAACCGGAAGCACGGATAATTGCTTTTGAATACGTTTAAGAATTGAGAGGGCATCATTGATGTTTGAAATGTTGATGGAGCACGCGAGCAGGTTGTTGGGTGCCGGTGCCGGGCGTTCGATGGTTTCTCCCGGAGAGAAATGCAACTACCAAAGCAATTCCCACGTGCGCACATTACCCAAAGTCGTAAAAAACTCCCGCGTAAGCGCTCCGCTAGTAGACAATATGTATTCTGTTGAAGTCGCGAGATTCCGTTCGAGATAGTATCGATGTTTGCGGGAGTGAGTATTGAGCTCTGGGTGAGGCGGGGAAACGGGTGGGACGTTCCTCCGGCCGCGGTATACATTCTGATTTCACGGAGGAACAATATATGGGTTTAATGTATAGTAAATGAGTGCGGCGGCGACGGTAAGGTGTTCGATCAGCGATGCAAGCGCGAACTGAACAAGTGGCAGTGGCAGTGTATCTGCAGCCGGCCATGAATATCAACCACTTTCTTTGTGTTGTGCAGATCGTCGCCTCGCCACAGAAAAATGAGACAGTTGTCGCGGGTAAAGCGAGATAGAAACATGGAACGAGTATAAATAGTGAGATAGATCTGAAACCTTTAAGTTCAGCCATCACACGAGTTTGCTTTTAGCGGCCCGTACCCCGCCGCTCGTCTCGTTTATCCAGTTCCAAGTTGGGAGCTGCTATAGGCTCCGCGGATGACAGATTTATGTGGACAGGTTGCAGACATCGCAAACACACTCCGTGCATGTAGCATTGGCTATCCCAAGGGCAGCATCGGCCACTCACGCCCATCACGCAACATGGCGGACACCCATCCGCATCGTCCGTCCAAGACGTCGCGGCGTTCATCCGCCAGAGCAGCGCCAACTTAGCACCACGCTTCCGCGACCATTATAATTCTTGCTGGCAGTTATGTGTCTCTCGCAGATTGTTTGTTTGTTATGTATGTGTTGGCGCATCTAATGTGATAAACTGTCTGAAGCAGTGCAGTGCTAACTCGCCTCATTCCTTCTGCTCCGACTCCGGGAAACTTGGCGAGTCAGGGGCGGCGGTGTGGCGGCGAGCGACAGCCGAAACGTAGCCGTCCATCTTCGCAGAAACAAACAATGCGAGCTTGGAGTTGGAGGCGGGTGATCTCCGCACGGTGGCATATGTCTGGCAGGGCGAGCGGCCCGGAGGCCCCGATACACATTTCAGATTTATACCCGCCACCACGTGACACTTTTACTGGGAAAGTTGTTATTGATGGCCGCAGCGGAAGGGCTCGCGTTAGGCGGCGGGCGGACGTACAAGTTAGAAACAATCACGTCCGTGAGGCAGTAGCGCTGCAGGATTATTACAAGTCACATACATCTTGCGTCATGTCCCGCAGATGAGCGAGAGAGAGTGTGCGAGTCAAAGTTGTGCGAGCTGCGAGGAAGGATGAGGGGCGCCGGGGTTCGAACCGTCATCATAACTTTACACCGCCGCCTAATAATAAAGACCTCCGCTGGTACAGAGCGGGTCGCGAGTTGCTCTGCCTCTATTTCACTCACGCGAAGGACGACACTAATGTACAAACATATTTCATTCTTTTTATTGTTTCAGGAATGATCAAACTTCCCTCGGTTCCCGAACGCGTTTCCCCTCTTGTCCCCGCGCACCGTTCATTCGTCCCGCAATGTGTTCCCTGCCGGGTGTCGGTCGACGTACGAGTTACTACCGACTGACTGAATGACTGAGTTAATGTGATGGCAGACGAAATCACGACAAACCTGTGCCTAATTACACGTCCCGCTTGAATTACTGGAAATCGTAAAACTGAGATAACGGCAGCGGGGTTCGGTTGTAGGAGGCAGGGGTGTAGGAAGAGACAAGACGTCGCTCCACGGTAAGACAGTGTCTGGGGTGAGACTCGTGTGACAGGTGACTGTTAATTTGGTGACAATGTGTGCTAATTCAGAGAGAGATCGTACCCGCGCAGAAGTGCAATCGGCGTATGCTGCGCGTCTGGCAAGCGACACTAGACAGACTGAGACTCTCGCAATGAACGAGCGCGGAGAAACTAATAAAAAACAATGCAAATTTCGCATAATAAAGAAGCGGGTGATGCTCCAATAATAAAAATACAAAACAGTTCAAAGTTTCATTTCACATAGTGTTGGCATTGCGCCATGCGCTCACAATAAGATATAAGCATAAGCGAGGTGCGCTTTCGTACCGTCAGGGGTGTCTATGCAAAACAGAACTCTTCCATGGCCATCATTCAAAACTTCATTAACGTTATTACCGGCATGCGAAAGTAAATTCGGAGATGGCAACGTCTCTGCCTCCCCTTGTCTGTCCCACATACGGTCGTATACACGACACTTTTAGGTAAACACGTTTGATTTACAGGTGCGAAAATAACGACTCACACATTTACAAGTCGAACACAAACGAAAGATTACCTACACTCACGTTCACATCCGCGAATCCGACTCCACTCTTAATCAATTTCCAATAATCACGCACCACCAACGCGTGAACTATACGTCCAGATTTCTGTGACTGATCTGACAAATACAGTATATAATTCATTACGTCACAACATACTGATAGACGCTGCAAATTTTAGTGACGTAATCAACATATGTTTTAGAAAACGAATAAAAATATATCTAAAATTATTACACGCGTTGGAATGTGACGTCATGTTATCTAAGTTTAAAACCATGGAGTATGACAGTTGCAACTGGAGGTGAGGGGGGTCACAAATCAAATTTTCAAAATGACACTTAAAACACGTCTACGGCAACGTTTCCCAAACCTTTTTCATGGCGGACCGGCAAACGCCCTAGAAAAAATTCGCGGACCGGCAAGTTTAGAAATGTGTATCACAAAAGTTTTATATTTTTTATTGCACTGATTACAAACACAAAAAATAAAATATCACATATAATTAGTGAAAAAAGAAACAAATTATTACTTAAGCAATTAACAGATTAAGGAACGAGATTTTCATCTCAAAATTAAGTGAGTTTTAACTTATTAGGGGAATACTTGCATAGTAAAAAAAGTCTCGAAGACCAGCAAAAAAATCTCGCGGACCGGCGGTTGGGAAACACTGGTCTACGGCGTGCCATACAAACTCAGGATCGAGGATTGCTGTGCCGAGTTGGTTTTACTGCACGACAATGGTCGCTCAAAAAATAAGTACAATTTTATGTATCTTACCGATTCAGTTTTTAGAGTTTTTTGCTTGTCCACAATTTTAATTGTTGAAATTATTCGCTCAGTCATATTCAATAATATTTAAAATATGTTTGATATTTGTTTATCCATAAAATATTTAAATATTTTAACCCATTTATAATATGTTATTTCATCATTTTGTCGCCATTTCTCAAGCCAGGGCCGCCCCTAGGCGGGGGGCAACTGGGGCACCTGCCCCAGGCCTCGCGCTTTGACCGTCAAGTAATAAAATAATAAAATACATTTAAAATATTATTCCAAGTTTTATAAATAGTTGGAAAAAAAATATATTTTCATTGAATATAAATATGTGTACTGTGTTAATAGTTAATAATATTAAAGAAAATATCGTAATGCAATATATATATATAGATGGGGCCCGCAAATCCAGTTTTGCCCCAGGCCCCGCAAATGCTAGGGGCGGTCCTGCCTCAAGGTTTTCATTAGTAATATAATTTGTAATAAATAAAATTTCAATATTAAAATTTCTTCTATTTGAAATAAAAATAACGTTTCACTCAACAAATGTCCACAACGAAATTTCTCTCAGTAAAATTCGAAGTTTTACGCGATGTTCCAATAATTCTAAAACTAAATTTATGTACTTTAAAATACAAAACACACAATAAAGGACAATAGTGGGTTTTTGAGAAATAAATAAAGCTAAAAGACAACGCTATAAAACAAAAGACTGACTGCCATCGTGTCATTCTGTCATGACTGTCATTCATAAAGGACGTATAATCACCGTAATTATAGGTGTGGTAGAACAAGGCGCCTTAACCAATAAAAACATGTGCTAATGACGTCATTTTGAATGTTTACATCTACTGTATAGATTCGATGAATGAAGTAAGATCGCCCTGACTAGCTGGCGCCCTAACCTTACAGGATCATATTGGAGTTTTATGAATAGAAAACCTTAGTAAAATCAATCTTTTTACTGCCAAAATGAAACTGTTATTGTGTAAGATCGGAAAGTACAAAATTTTCATCTGTTCTTATTACAGTAGGAGTAGCACAATACTGTGGAGGTCGCGAACCGCAAAACCAGAGCAAAACTCATATACACTGATAAAACAGCTTTGGTAGAATAGCACGAACGAAATCGAGAAAACTCACATTTGTCCATATATAAGCCTAAATCGAAAGGGAGTTATTGGAAAATGCGCTGCGACCTTGTCCCCTACGTCAGCAGTTGGGATGCCAATTCTATTTCATATATTGTCTTTTGAACGCAAAACAACACTGACTCAATCCCCACTCATGAAGTTCATTGACTCTACAAACAACATAAGAATCAATTATAATTTTCTTGGTGATAATCGGTTAATCTTAAATCATTTATCAATCAAAGTTGTTAATTTCTCAGGATCTGAAAGCTACTAAAAATTTTAATTTGATCATTAAATCATGTTTTTTTTTTTTTATTATTAAAACCACACTCACATAAATACGCAGAGAGACAACAAACACGAGAATAAATATATGAAAACTGGTATCACTTAGGTCCTGTCCCACAAACAACGTTAATGTAAGGAGACATGGCTACTTTATGAGCGACACATGCAAATGTAATCGCGCTTTGGAGAGCGAAGCGACGGTCTCGGAGAGCGGAGACAACGTGAGGAGGTAAGTTTGGAAACAAGCTAGGACATAAATAATCGACAAGTATCACATCAGTTCAGATGAAAAGTTGTGGTTATGATTAAAATTGACCATTAAACCATGACAGCTAAGGCATCGCGTTACTGATGCGTGGTCGTGTCGTCAACAGACGACTACTGTCGCGAGAAAGCGGGGCGGGAGGTAGGATGAAGCTCGTATGTAGCTCCTGGTGACCTTACTCATGGGTCATCGGCTATCTACTAATAAATCGTCACCACTCCCGACGGCAAAAGATTGATTCCGCGGCATACAACTGCCATTAATTTCGAAAGAGTACATCATAAACTCATATGTTGGAATATAAATCTGACATCATCACGACATTTAGAGTTCGGGTTTATGGGGAGGTAAGAGGTTAAACCGTATTTATACCCGTTTACAGCGTGTTAACTTCGCGAGTATACGATGTCAGGATGAGAAGCACACGGCGTATGTTTGTTGATGACCGTATTTACCCCAAAATCAAATATTATGTGCAAACCAACAACTAGATGTCTACATATTTTGGGACAAAAATATGGTCTAAGACAAGGATGTATATTGAGTCCATTACTCTTTACAATAGTGCCCGTTAAGGTCATTAACAATGCGAAAAAATTGATGTGAAGTGTGAATTTTCACACATTGCAAGGTGTCGATAATCTTCAGTGGACTGTAACATAATTTTTTGATTGTAGAAAATATACAAACCTAAATTTTTATATGTTTATTTTCCTATAAAATAAATTCTTTCAAAAGATGCCAAATTCTGTGGATTTTTGCCTTTTTCCACAATTTAAAATTGTCTTTTTTTACTTTTTAAAGAATTTGTTGAAATCGAAATATTCATCTGTTTTTTGTCAACAACTGCTTGATTTTATTTTTCACGCCTACTATATTTTTTACTCAACAACACCAAACATCGGGTTTCGCAGGTATATAATAAGTGAAGGCGGCATGCCGGGTATGTAGGAATTTTGCTTTGTAGTAATCAAGGCAAAATGAACGATATTTTTTAAATAATGTATCGTCTATTAATCTAAGAGCTTTAAAATCAAATTTTATGTTAAAATATTTTTTTGGTGATTTTAATTCGAATACCTAATACCATTATTTAAATTTCTAAATATGTGCAGTATTTTTTTTTTTTTTTTTCTACAAAAAATTCCTTTTGTACTATTCAGGTTCATATCAATGTACATTACTTAGAATTTTTTAAAATTTTTAGTTTAAACCATCTGGGCTACAGGGTGTGGGACAAAAAATTTTTTTGCACAATTTTGGCAAAAATCGTTTAAAAATAATATATTTTGCAAAAATAAAATGTTTATCGTTAATCCACGTACTAAGGGCTTTCATTTGATACCCTACTCAGAATTTTTTAAAAAATATTATTTTTCTCGATGAGCACATATTTGTTTATATTTTTAGGGATATATGTTTTTTAGATGTTTTAGTATTTTTCCTATGTGCGGGTCAAAGAGTTGTATAAGCATACCAAATTTCAACACTCTAGGTTTAGCCGTTTAACTACAGTTTTTGCCGAACAGACAGACAAACAAACAGACAGACGACAAAATGACGGTATAAGGGTTTTTTGGTCATACCTACAAAATCCTAAAAATGCAATTTAAAAATATCATATAGAGCAATGGAAAATTAAACTAGTTATAATCTCAGAACTATGTTATGCAAAAGACAGTTAGACATCTACAGGGTAACTTGAACCTGGATTTTGGCCTAAGACGGCCCTGCAGACAGTAATATTATTTCAAGGGTTCCGCAATGGTAAAAAGGTTGAGAAACGCTGGGCTAAACTATTGGTTGAGTAGAATAAATATGAATATCAGCTGCGAAAAAACGAAACTTTGACAAATCTGACGAGCAAAAAAAAGTAAATTGATATACCCGACTAGAAATAAAATGAACTTTGATATACCGATCGAGCTAAAAAAATACAATTCCCGCAAATATGAAAAGAGGAAAAGATGCATATTTAGATACCGAAAGAGCCTTGTCTGGCTCAAGAGCCATATGTTGCCGAGCGTGTTAGCTTCGCGAGTGTATCAAGCAGGAAGAGTCCGCGTCTTATGTTTTTGGCAGTGAAGTCTGCATGAATTCGACCTTGGTTAGTGACCGTACTACCCCGCAAGGGACTGCACGTCACTCGTCACAATGTCCCAGTCTTGCATACAACGTTCATCAAAACAACCTTTTCCCGCGAGACAGGTTATTTATAAGAGCAAGTGAGATAGACTGAAGGAATGGATGAATACGTCATCTAGTGACTTCTTGTCGGAACGGATCACTTCTAAAAATCTCCAAGCAAGAAAACTCATTCCACCCTTCTACACACGCTTCCTAGCGTTGGATTGACATGTTATTTAAGTTGCCTAAATGCCGGCGATGCATAATCAACTCCGCGACGCGGAATTTCCACTGTAAATTACAGGACACGGGTACTGAAACATGATCTGCACGGAGGGCTTTTGTTCCTCCCCCGAACCCGTTGCCATCATCAACCCACACGGTCTACAACGACTCAACCAAAGGGTATTGCGATCGACAACACACATACCAGTTCGTCACAAATCTTTCTGATCTGACAATCTGACGCCCACCCAATACATTCTTACTATGAGTTACGCACATATAGCTATAATTATGTCTTAAAACATCTATAATAATCTACATATTAAGTATATGGCTGCTCGTAACAATTAAGTGTACATTACCAAATTCAAATTTTTCAATAGTTCCAAGAGCTGAATAACCACGCTTACCTGAAACAGAAAAAACATACATTAATATTACAAAACAAAAACAAAATAAAAATATAAAACAAATATAAAATTTAACACTTTGACTTCCAGAGGCCACTAAAGTGGGCATCAATGCCGGATAAAGCTATTCAGAAGTGACATACAGATACTGTATACTAGACCGGCGTTCCACAACCTTTTTGTCCTCGCGGATCGGTGAAAATAGGATAAATATTTCGCGGATCGGATAAAAGCTAAAACACAAATAAATACCAATATAGATAGTATTTAATTATTATATAGGTATAGTAAAGGAGACTTTAGTTGACAGATGACGGTTAATAAAAGCATATGGTTCAATGGGAGAGAACTATAGCTATAAAATTTCCATTTTTGAATAGAGCCATATCATTTGTTCACAGAAAAAGCTAGAAATAGAGAAAGAGATACAAAAATGCATCGAACACGTGGAACCTTTTCCACTACACCATTAGCGACCGCTCTCGAGCTGAATGCCTGCGCGTGTATACAAAGAGACATACGTTGAAGTTACCATATTATAATATAACAAAAAAAGACAAAAACTATGAACATACGTTACAGTAAGAAGCCGAAATACGTACCTGATATCTTACATAAAACTGTGTGAAATAGATATATATTTCTTTATCGGTTCTCAATAGATCAATCTGTCAAGTAAATTCTCCTATGCTATATATGTTATACAGTTATACAATTAAAAATTTTAGTGCGACATCTGCGGCTACTTCTTTGTTAAAAAATTTGATATGCGTGGCTGCAGTGCTGTTTCTGAGAGACGAAGCGCTGCGTTAACATCCATTTGATTTCACTGTTTGGTTTTTGATATTGACATGGTTGAAAAAGTCTTTTCGCATAAATAGGAAGTCGAAAAATGACCAATAATTTGATAGCGTTATAATTAAAAGATGGATATTCTTTTTCTAGCGATTTCCAAAATTGAGACAATGATTGCATTTGATGTTTGGACACCAGAGTGACATCAGAAGACAGCTCGATCAGCTTTTCTTTTCACGAGGATCAAGTACACATGACTTTATATCTTCCAAGAATGGATTATTAATCCAGTTTACCTTTACGATGATCCATATTTTCAAGGAAATAATTATTAAAATTTTCAGCTAATGCTCTTAAATGTTGACTTAGTATGTTGAATGTGACTTTCTGGTTGACATCAGCAGCAAACAAAAATTCTTTCAAAAGTGGAATCTTCTTCTTGTAAGCGACTATTCCAAAGAACTAGCTTCTTCAGAAGTATGAAAAATAACTGCGAGAGGCGTTGTATTGGGATTAGTAAATATTAAATAAATCATGGTTCGGACAAAAGTTAGCTTCTGCGTCGATTAAAAAAAATGTGCTATATACTCATTAACAGAAGTGTGCATCTACATAATTCGGTAGAAATTTTTTCGGACCGGCACCAACCCGCGGAGCACAGGTTGAAAAACACTGTACTAGACAGTCTGGTCAATGGTGCCATCGCTGCCATTAAGAGTCCAAATAAATACTGAAAATATTAGAAATTCAAATGAAAAATAAGATAATCTTTTTAGAAACATTAAATTTATGTGAAACTATTCTCAAAAAAATACTCTTTCTGCAAAGATTATTTCACTTTTCCATTTGAAACTAATATTAATCTGGACTCTTAATGGCGGTGATGTCACAAATGGCCAGACTCAGAGCCGACCAAAAAGCGGTGCAGACGGTGCACCCGCACCGGGCCCCGCGCCTTTATGTTTCAGCACTGACTTTTGTAAAAAAGGCATTTCAGGAAAAATAAATGCAGCGCTCAATACACCAACCATCCAGTTGTATATTTAACTCTGCATATTATCCATAAACTAAAAAAAATATATATAGGCCCCGCACGGATATCTTGCACCGGGCCCCGCAAATTGTCCGGCCGGCTCTGGCCAGACTGTCTAGTTTACAGTGTCTGTATATTAAGACGATCAGTCCTTTTATTTCTGTGTGTACAAATACTCTTTTTAAGTATTAAATATTTGAGTCAACCCCTGAATTAATCTGATGTCATCACTTCTCGTGATCGCTGAAGACGGAAACAGATTGTCGAGCAGTTTCCAAAACGTCCAAAAATATTTTATATAACTCATAAAGTATTATATCTTTTTGATACTAATACTCATTATATTGTACTATTCTAGCCTAGTATTATCAGCAATGGCAAACGTCCAAAATAACGGTGTCCGCATTAATATTGGACTATTGCAAAATAATTTCAAAGATATTATAAATTTATATTCTTTTAAAATAGCTAAATATTCATGTTTTCTTCTTTATTCATTGAAACATTCACATTGCTTATCCGTATACATATTGTTTTATACTTAACTATAAGTGTATATCCCCTCTACTTGTACCTCCATGCTTTGGTGGCAAGTAGCTAGGCAAGCAAGTAGCTAGGCAAGCAGCTATCTTGCGTACAATGCTGTCTCTTCTATACTTGTACCTCCATGGTCAAAATAAATTTAGTACCTTTTTTCTTCAATCTGAATTCTATTTTATTCTACAATAATCAAGTTAATTCTATCCAGCTAGTCATGCAGGTCGAGTGTTCAGCATCAGTGAGATAAATTAATAAAACTACCTTCGTTTTCTCTTGAATTCAATCTACTTTTACCAGTATCGATTACAATGTTCAACTAACGGATCACTACAAATCGTAGCGATTAATTAACATACATTAGTTTCATTACTCAGAAACGGTTAACTAGTGATTAATACAAGTCAGAAAACATGAACCAATTCAGATAATCACAAGCGCTAACAGTTAGCGGCGTCGCTGAACGGCGATGCGCGATGACACAACATTCAACGTAGATGTATGTCAATTATTGTGGAAAATCAAATAGCATACATATACCGCTTATACGCAAGTGTCTGTTTATTATTGCTCTGTAATTTGTCAACACTTCGTGATATGTCACTTTCTCTGTTTAATGTACACACCCACACAATTCTGCATGTAACTAAACATGCTGCTAATATATTAGCCTTCTCATACAGCTATTAGCTTCACTATTGAAAATCGCAAATAGATTCATCATAAATAGATGAAATATATGTGAGTAACTGAATTATATACTAATTATTTAACCACTTCTATGATATAGTAAAGAAAGAAATATGAAGAGGAGAACATGTTCTTTTTAAAGCCGAACTTCTGGCCACCCTACACATGATCACTTTCCCCAATTGAATCCTGTGTCGTATTTCCTTCATCATCATTGGCGCGACAGTCCGGAATGAGCCAAGGCCTCCTGTTTCCAGGTTTCATGACCATATTTTCAATCTATGTACATTCAGAAGTAATATGGTCAGTATTACGTCCATTTTTAAGCGTACACAGAAAGGCACCTACAGTTTAAAGCCGGTTGCGAACAGCTAATCGTATTTCCTTAGAGCTGGATTATACTAGTAGCAAAAGTAGCATCAATATGCTATAGTTCCCACACAAACTATATAATATATTTGCTGGCAAGTACGTTGCAGCTAGTATATGATTTCAGGTTCAATAACAGAATATTTTTAGTTTCAAGAACCTACATTTTTTAAGGTACGGGTTCGGGTTCCACGAAAATTTTAAATAAAATATTTCTTATGAAAAAAAAATGTTCTGTTAAATATAATATGTTAAGTAATGATAATAATAATAATATAATAATAATAATAATTTATTTAGCTCAGTTAATCATTACAATGATGTATATGCTGTTCACTTTTGTAAAAACAAACTAGAAGGAAATTGTGGTTTCAATACTTGGCTACTTCGAAATTGTATGTTATGTTGGTATTAAAAAATTGAAGTGAAGTGTGAATATTCACACATTTCAGGGTTTTGCAGGTATTTAATAGGTGTAAGATGCCAGCATAATACTGGATGTCTAGGTATATTTATCACATCAAAATCAACAGATTTTTGATAACCACTTTTATTCGTTATTTGAGAACTAAGAGCTTCCATTTAATTTTAAAAAAAATTAAATAATTTGCCCAATATCCCAGCGTTTTTTTTTTTTTTTTGCATTTGCTTTGTATTAAGGTGTTCATTATATTAATAAGAAATAATTTACAGTGTAGAGTGTAGTGTGGTGTGGTGTGAGTAACTCAGTTCGCAACTATTAAAAAAATATATTATATTTTTAAAATATTTTCAATTCCAAAAAATACACGCACTATCTTAGCTATAAATACAAAAAATCCATAACATTATTAGCCATAATTTAACCACGAATTAAAAAATAATTAATTTTTTCAAAAAAACAAAAACTGCCATATTTTCCTAAAACACAATCTGATCAAAAATTCCTCTTGTACGTTTCCGGCTCAGATCAATATACATTACCTATAATTTTTTCAGATCTTTAGTTTAATCATTTTTGGTAAAAGGGTGCGGGACAAGAACTTTTGCACATTTTTGGCTAAATTCGTGTTAAAAGAAATGAATTTCAAAAAACTATCAATCGTTCCATAATCTACATCTTAAGATCTTTCTTTTGATACCACACAACAAATTAAAAAAAAAAAAATATTTATCAACGACACAAAAATCGATATTTTTCGAAAAATGTATCTCATCAAAAATTCATGTTGAACTATTTCGGTTCCCACAAATGTTCATTACGGAGATTTTATTTAGATTTTTAGATTAATCCCTTTGGGAGATAGGGTGGGGGACAAAAGTTTTTGACACATTTTTGGCAAAAAAATTTAATGGTTACAAAACCCAAACAATTATAAAAAATGTCACTTTTTTAATATGTCATTCTATTTGACATATGTCATAATGAAAAATGATATCTTAATTATAATGACCATAACCAAAAAATCTGAAGTCTGTTTTACAACGTAAGGAATTGTTTTAAATGATATTGAAAGTCAGTAATAAACTAAAAGTACCTAACCAAATCTGGTTTGTCCTTACAAAAGTGAACGAGATATATGAGAAGTCAGTAACTTAAAATGTAGTGCACACTTTGGGAATAGCTGATCTAGACCATTTTGTTGAGTATATTTTAATTTATTATTTTTTACAATTAAAAATAATTCACTGTAAACAACTGTCATTTCTAATTAGTTCTTCTGTGTATTTTACTGAAATATTTCAAAAATTCAATAAAACTTCTCCATTTTCTCTGATGATAAATGATAATATAAACATATAACACCTGAGGAATTTTATCTCGCACGCCCATGTTAATAAACATTTAACAGTGAAGAGTATCCGGTTTCATAAAAAATCGTTATCCAGCCAATAATTCATTTGTTGTTAATTACCATGAATTGTCACGCATGATTAATAATCCACCGATAAAAGTTTAAATTTTAGAAAGCCAGGCAATTTTTTGATTTAAAGTTGACATTCGAAGGATATTAAAACTGGAATTTTTAGTACAAAATTGAAAAGTTGCATAAACAAAGTCATAAATATATCAAATAAAATGTCTGTCATTGATGTCATGTGTTACTTTCATTTCTTGTTAATTACGGTAACAATCTCAATACGCCAGTTTATTTGCATCCTATTAGCATTACATTACCTGCATTATGATTTTTAAATTTGCCTACTTCCTTACCATTAATCAGGGGCTTGACATTAGGGGCCAATACAGCGGCCCCCTATTTGCAAATTTATTAAATCAGTCTTTATCATCCAGAAAATAATTCATCCAAAAAATAAAGCAAATTACAAAGAAAAGAAATTAGAAAGCTGTATCCAGGATATAAAGTTAAGCTTGTAGTCCTGATAGTTGGTGTTTTGGGTGGTATGAAAGCCTCCTACCGAATGGAAATCGAGGCCATTCTCGCCTACAGATCAATGTTGGATCACGCTGTATAATTTAATTAAATACATAAAATCATTTATATTATTTTTGTTACCATTTATGTTAGGTTCAACCTGTAATTATTGTTATATATTTTCACGTATTTATAGATTATACACAGATTTTTTTTTAACAAGACCCCCCCCCCCGGTCTTGTTTCCATAGAGAATCGGTAGTAAAATTATTTGAATCCCACCACTGGTTATACCTATCGTTAGAGCCCTGCAAATCCGCGGGTATCCGCAACTTTTCTGCGGATGCGGATAAATTATCATTTAAACCATGCGGATGCGGATCGGATGCGGATTAAATGTCATATCCGCTTATCCGCAATATCCACGTGAACATTAAATCTTCGGTTACTTTCGGAGAAACAAGCAATTGTGTTCTGACTACGCAGTCCTCGGTTATTTTCGGTTGTCTGTATATACATGATATTTTGTAGCATTCAATCTCACTTTATGTTACTTTTATTAAGACAATTGTCCATGATCAAGACTGAGTTGAGACAATCAACTTAACTTTCTTTTTATTATTGAATATATTATAGAAAATAATATTTTGGACAAAAGTTTCCTGGTACACTTTCGACGTAATTCTTCCTACCTCTGCTCTAATTCTGGCTTTTAAATCTGATAAAGGTTTTTTTTTACATAAAACTGATTAGTAGGTTTTATTTAAATACCAAAATTTACCTACATAATTTTTTCTCGAAAATTTTATTATGTAACCTGCCAATTTTTTTATACTACCCGAAGTAAAAAGTCTTGCAGATCCCAAAAATTTGAAAAATGACACATGTTGCTATTTGAAAAAGTTGCAATGCCTAACTCATGCGCGAAATGGCGTAAGAGAATTACTTGATCCTAAAAATATGAAGCACCTTCTATCAAGTAACTTTTCTGATTTTTTTTTTTTTTAATTCACAAATAAAAAAAGCAACACGCCACTTACTCCCTACGAAAAAGAACGCTTAGGCCCCCCAAAATTGTTATCTCTCTCTAGATTTAAATAAGTTATTAGCGCATCTAGGCCTTAAAACTTTTGGGTACCCTTAGGTTAGGTTAGTAATAAATAAGCCGGTAAATCCAAAAATTTTCAGTAGCGTTTTAGAGCAGAGATTACCTAAACAGGCGAAATATGTTAGTTCTTTCCAAACTGACAGCAAAACCTGTAGTGCGGATAGTGCGGATATTTTTGCGGATGCGGATCGGATGCGGATTTGTTATTTACAAAAGCTGCGGATGCGGATCATGGATGTGCGGATGCGGATCGGATGCGGATACAGAAAAGCTTATCCGCGCAGGGCTCTACCTATCGTTAATTATTTCAAGCTGACTTGCAAAGACTTGTACTTGAGCTGATTTGTAAAGTATCGGGAGTTGATTATTTCTAACCCCCCCTTTGAGTGCTCACGAGCCGTCACTGTAATTATTAATGGTGATATTTGACGTAATATTCACGTAAATTATTGAAACTGTTAATTTTATGTATATTTCATATAAAAACATTAAGTATAAGTTATTGTAAGATTATTATAAAATTATGAAACTAACAAAATTATTTTCTAGTTTCATAAGAATTAATACTATTTAATCATATACATTTCACAATAAAACAGTGGCTTTCAACTAAATGTTCTCCATACGAAAAGTTATTTTTATGGGGTGTTCATACGTTCCGGCATGTCATCGTAGCGTATCAGTCCTTTTATTGTACAGATTTCTGTTTGTCACCAAATCGGATAGCTGTCTAGATATAAAACTATTTCGACATCTATCTAATATTGTTGGTGACATAATTATTATTAAAAGAGAAAGATATGCAAAATACTGAACATCGTAAGCACATTTTTGTCCATAAACTGTTTAAAAAATTGACGTGAAGTGTGATTTTTCAAACATTGCAGGGTTTCGCAGGTATATAATAAGTGAAGGCGGCATGCTAAGTGTGTAGGACAAAAAATGAACGATATTTTTAAAACAATTTATCGTCTGTTAATCTAAGAGCTTTAAAAACAAATATTATGTTAAAATATTTTTTTGTTAATTGAGCATATATTTGTTTATATTTTTGGGAACCTATGTTTTTTAGATGTTTTAGTATTTTTCCTATAAGAGTCAAAGAGTTGTATAAGCATGCCAAATTTCAACTCTCTAGGTTTAGCCGTTGGCTACAATCTATACCGAACAGACAGACAGACAGACGACAAAATGACGGTATAAGGGTTTTTGGGTCATACCTACAAAACCCTAAAAATGCACATTAATGCCTAAGCGCGCTGGACTTGTTCGTACTGTGCGTATTAAACCCTTTGAGGGCAATTAATAATCAATTCTAAATACATTTTATTGATAAAAATTATTTACAATTATGAGCTACGCAAAATGATCTTGAGGAAGATGCCAGCAACTTGAAAACTGTACACACACTAAATCCCATATTAAAGCAACACTATGTTTATTACCAAAAACCAATAAAAACTTCAGAAATAATTTTTAGTTATGTGGTTAGCAGAAATAGCCAATTGCCCTGAAAGGGTTAATTCACTCACCTCCCGAAGCTATCTGTTCAAGCACGCACCGTTCCGGCATTTATTCTCGGCAATAATACTGAACGGCGCCGAACAGTGCCGAAAAATGATGGAACACATACGTAAGATATGAACAGAGCTATAGTAAAGTACTAAATAATATTGGCAGAGAAAAATACTACGTGCAGGAAACGATTGGCGCGTGGTGATATGAATATACTTTTAAACGGTGAAATGCTGCATCCAAAGACGTTACTTTTAAACGCGACATAATTGAGTTATCTTTAGTTTTCTCTATTGTATAAATCATCATGAATATTCTTCTCATCTTAATTAAATTGAAGTATCTACTTTAAAAACTGTACGCCGCTGATGATAAAAATGATGTAAAAGTTCTGAATCTATTATTTCTGGCAGTAAGACGTCTGAAGTAACTAGATCTGCAATGTGAGATTGGCATAGCGTTGCTAGAATTAAAATTCTTCTGGTCGTCTGTCTGCGTCCTTCTCTTCGGAACAAAGCTGTCACTCGACTTGTCACTTACAAAAGAGATGGCAGCACAAGACAGTGACGGATCGGATAACACGTCTGCTATATAACTTCTTTTTATTTTAAAAGAAAAAATTTTTGATCAAGATGATTAAGATTCCACTTTTTTATACAGCTTTTTAACGCACAAAACTTGATGAATTTTAAAAAAGATTATATTAAGAGTTTTTTAAAATGCATGAATTTGTATTTGCGATATTTTAATTTATTTATTTATAAATTATTTATTAAACGGTAGCTGTCATAATTTAAAATGTTAAGAAATTTTGATATCATAAATTTTGTTACGAATGTTAAATGTTATTACTATATTATGTATGCTATTTACAATTTTTCTGCTCGTAAAATTTTTATACAATTATTTATTACTTGTCGGAAAATGGCGCGTGTCGTTTATCCACATCATCCGAATTTTCCAGAACAAATTTTGTAATCGCTTACATTAAAAATTCGTAGATAATTACCTAGATCAGTGATTCCGAAACTGTGGTCAGCAATAAGGGGCAAGATGGGGAACTTACCCCCTTCCCACTGGAGTATCAAGTTTTAGATGTTTTATTCCCATTAATGGCCAAGCTATTGAGAAAAAATATTTTTTACAATACTCGTAATGCAAATTAATTAAAATACATCAACTTAGACAATTATTGCATTTTGAAAAAATATATATGCTTAATTCTACAGGAATATAAGGATGCGTATACGCACCCTTGGCTAATAACAATATCAAATATAAGTAAACATGTAATAAGCAAATTATTTAATTTATGAATGAAGTATGAACTTATTTGGAATGAAACATTTCAAAACACTCTGGGCACAGATGTATTTTACATTTTACACATAAATAAATAGAGTTGGCATCGCTCTTACACAAACTGCATTTTTTTACATTCGTTTCATGCCTCTTATCAGATGACCAATATTATCAAATCTGATGACATCTGATAAACTGTTTTTTGAAGGACGCCCATAGTTTGAATTTGTTGCTTCTCTATCAGAATCTGCATTACTCTGATACTTCATAAAAGCAACTGCTAGTCGTGACCAATTAAGAAATTTTACTATCATTTGACAACTGTACAAGTAATTTTTATTTTCACTATACTTATTCTGTAAATACATATACTGAACTATGAAAGAACACACAGTAGAAATGAACAATAGGTTAGATGGCTAAGACAAGATGAGACTTGTCGATGTTGAATCACGCCTGTACATTTCACTGATTTGGACGCATCCCATAAATTTGAATGATGTACATAGGAACATGACAGATAAAATTTATATTTTTTCAAAATAGGATAATTCATAACAATGTTCTCATACGATTTGACTATATTTATATTTTTTATACTACCAACAAGTGTATAGAAAATGCCCGCTTTTATAAATCAGTAAAATCTTCAAAAATTGACCTATTTCAAAATATTTAAAAAAATATACTCTTAAAATAAACTGCGAAATAAAATATTCACGAAGCTATTGTATCCTAGTAATGCTTGTAAAATAATTATGCAATAAAAATAAAACAATTACTTTCCTTTAAAAAAATAATTTCTAAAAAGTTGCGTATACGAACCTTTGACCATTAATGGGTTAAGGCCAATTTAGATTAATTTTGTAATTAATATTTTAAATTTTTATATATTTTTAAAACTAAGGTGACCATACGTCCCGAATTGGCCGGGATAGTCCCGAATTTCCGCATTGCGTCCCGATTTTTTTCAGAGGCAATATTCGTCCCAAATTCGCGTTTTTTGTTCCGAATTACTACGGCCCTGTGAGTATGCCTTTGCCTGCTCGGTGACGTTTTTTCCTTTATAAAAAAATCCAATTATATCTTTGAAATGGTTGGTTTGGGGACCCTAGTTGATGAAGCTTTATTCACTAATTTTGGTCAGTACTATACGTTCTTAAAATTCCCATCTTTTTTAACACCCTGTATACTTCCCCTAATTATAAAGTTGCATTTAACTGTAGATTATTTTTAACATATGTTCCAATTTTCACGCTATGTTACCATATCTAAGGTTGGCAAAATTCCATTGTTGGTATTTATATTACAAATACAAATTAGCCCAACTAACTCATCACTGTCACATGTTTCAAATAATAATTTTAAAGACATGAACACAACACAGACAACTTCCGTCTTGTCATATTTTATTGACGACGTCTGTTATAGTTCTACGCCACCATGGGAGACTCTATTTTTAATTTGCTAAAAAACAAATAAGAAAAACTAAAAGCACTCAGAAATAGACATTAATACTGTACTTAATAAATTATGGAATAATAAGTTTCGAAATAAAGTCATGGCTACGGAAATGGAATACTGGAGAAGATGTTGTAGGGACACAAGAATGAACAGGACCAGAAATGAAGAAATAAAAGAAGAATGGATGTAGAAAAGAACATTTTAACATACATAGAAGAAAAAAGACTCGTCCGGTACGGCCATGTTAGGAAAGCAAATGAAGAAAGATGGATAAATAGAGTGGCAAACTGGAGCCCAACAGGACGAAGAAATAGAGGTAGACCAAGAAGATCGTAGCGGGATGTAGTAGATGAGACCATGGAGAAGAGAGATCTGAAAGATAGAGAGTGAGAAGATAAAAATAACTGGAGAATATGACCGAGAGAGGCAAAACGGCGCTAGCCGTAGAAACCCTGATACATGTACCAAGGCCAGCGCGAGGGTCTTTGGCGCCCCTAGGCAAGACTTAATTCAGCGCCCCTATGCAGGGCTGTAACTAGCTTTTACATATTATATAAAGTGATGACCTAAAAAAAGGTCCACACTTCTAAAATACAAGTAATGACTTCACTACTAATTGTGTTGACAAAAAAAAAACTACAAAATTACATTACGCTAATTATTTTTCCATTAATTTGGCGCCCTTTTCCATTGATCACGTGAGGCAAGTGCCTCACTTGCCTCACCCTCGATCCAGCTCTGATATGTACATATAATAAGTTAATTATATTTAAATTTTTAGCGCACAGAAATAATAACTTGAATTCGAATTTCTTAGGCTTCCAAAATCTAATTACATATCCATTTATGATATTTCCTCAACTGAATAGGCCACGATATTTTTTTGTTAGGTTGCAAGATTTTGGCATTAAAAAATATTGACATTTTTGCATAAGCTAAATATATTACCAGTGTATTTCTTATAGAATGTCATATGAATGATATTTAAGAATATTTATTATTTATTTTTTACACGTCTAGTGATGTTTACTCATGGCTACAAACAAAACTGCATCCCTAACATGGCCAACTCAGATGAGGAAATAGTTAATTAAAATTTTTGGCGCACAGCAACAAAGGCTATTTGCGCCTAACGCTGTCCATTTAAATGACTACACTACAAATTAAAAACAATAAATTAAACAATCAATAAATAGATAAAACCAATAAAATTACGCATACTCAATAAAAGAAATCTTGCACAGACAAACACAAATAGATAAGATAAAAAAGTCTGTTCGAAAATTTGAACAGACTGAGATGAGGAAATATCGTGAATGTATTAAGTATATATAAAAACTACGTTCAGCAAGTTTATTTTATTTAAGTTCAAAGGTGTTAAATTTAAAAATAAATATCTCGAAATCGGCAAGAGGTAACCACTTGCGGTTTGAATTTTTGGATTTTTCATAGTGTATATACCCTAGAAAACCCTTGGGACATTATTTGGTTTATTACATTTTGCCCGAAACTTTGATTAATAATACCAATTTTTACCTTTTTTTTGTGTGACCATATCTCAAAAACTAAAAAAGATATAAGGTTGCAATTGGAATTTTTGGATTTTTCATAGCTTATATTTCCTAGAAAACCCTTTTGGACTTATTTGGTTTAGTACATTGTGCCCGAAACTTTGATTAATAATACCAATTTTTACCATTTTTTTTTTTTTTTGTGACTATATCTCAAAAACTAGAAAAGATGTAAGGTTGCAGTTGGAATTTTTGGATTTTTCATAGTTTATATACACTAGAAAACCCTTGAGGCCTTACTTGGTTTAGTTTTTTTTTTTTGCCCGAAACTTTGATTAATAATACCAATTTTTACCATTTTTTTTTTTTGTGACTTTATCTCAAAAACTAAAAAAGATATAAGATTGCAGTTGGAATTTTTCGATTTTTCATAGTTTATATATTGTAGAAAATCCTTGAGGCCTTATTTGGTTTAGTTAATTTTGCCCAAAACTTTGATTAATAATACCAATTTTTACCATTTTTTTTTCGTGACTATATCTCAAAAACTAAAAAAGATATAAGGTTGCAGTTGGAATTTTTGGATTTTTCATAGTTTATATACCCTAGAAAACCCTTGAGGCCTTACTTGGTTTAGTTTTTTTTGCCCGAAACTTTGATTGAAAATACCAAATTTTTACATATTTTTTTGTATCAAACAGAACTAGAGTTCTACCTTACACGAGTCAAAAGCAACTAACAGATCATCTTAACTTGATTTTGGGATAGGTCGAGTTAAAACTTTTAACTCTTTCATTAGCAACTGGCCATTAGAGTTTTAACTCGAGTTATGCATAACTCGAGTCAAAATAACATACAAAAAAATATCATTATAATTTGTGTAAATGATAATTCGAGTTAAATTACTTAATTCGTACCGGCCGTAAGTAGTGTGATATCGGAAACCTTCCCCCGGTTTGTTTTCAAAGACTTTGGGTGTTGATCTCGCTTTGTTAAAATAACATCAACCAGGAAACATATTTGTCTTAAGTACAATGTAAAGCCTAACCCACTGTTAAGTTACATTTCTATAAGTAACAGAGATGTAAACATGATTGAACACAAGTGAAAGTATTAAAACGCATGAGTTGATTTCATAAACGTGATTTAGTATTGATTGAAATATTGATTTGTTTCTATATTGTTTATACATTTTTATTATTTATAAATTTAATTATAACCTTAATGAAAAATAGCAAAGGTTAATAAATTATTGATAATTTATAATAGGATGTATGGTATGGCATTAGGTGTTTAAAGATCACGATAATTAAATATTACTAAGTGAGAAATGGTTTTTATAAATTGTTTATATAACAGGTGTCAGCTTACATATAACAACGTATGTTAAGCTAGTTAACAATTCTCATTTCAACCATGTTATTTTAAATGGAGTGTTGACACTTAAGCTGCGTTCAGAGCTCTTTAAATTAGTAGACTATTCATTGTGCGTTGTGGATAAGTTTAGTAGATAGTTTTAACGTTCAAGGAAGCGTTTACAGCTATCAAAATTAGTGTGTAACGAATAGTGCGACATATGTGTGTCTTTAAACCAACTACAACTCGTAAAATGTTTATTATCTATTATCGTTTTCCTAATTCTGCTGTACTAGATAACTAAACCTAACCTAATTATCTAAATTGATCATATTTATTGTTCGTCTTTGTAATTTTAAGCGAGATTTGTTGTAAACGGGGCGATGACATTTAAGGTAAAGGCATACGATGTAAACGTTCTCTACGATGTAGACAGAGATAGTCAATGTTTTTATATGTCTCATTAAAACAACTCACTAACTACGAAGTTTAACTACAATCGACAACGTATAACATATTAAATTTAGAGGTCTGTACGGTTGCTTGCGTTACTATATGACAAACTTGTAGTGACAATCAACAGTGCACAAGTCATAGCCTATAGCCGGCTTAAGAGCTTTGAAAGCAGAAAGTAAAAACGTATAACACCATGAGTTATTACCTTATTAGATTTTATCCCTTCAAAGACTTGCTGGGTATGAGTACTTTAGGAATATTATTTATAAATAATGTGTACATTACCGGACCTAAAATAGAGCCCGAGGGACACCAGCGTTTATATCTTTTTCTGAGGGTATCAAATAAAACCTGTTAATGCATACGGAAATTTTAACACATTTTTACTTCTGAAATTTTTTTTTTATGGCATTTTCACCTAAAATGTCATAAACTTTTGTCCCCCATCCTATTTCCATATAGGGATTGGTTTAAAAAATCTGAAAAAGTTCTCAACAATGTACATTAATGTGTACCGAAATAATTAACCGGAATTTTAGATGTAATTATATTTTCGAAAATTATCTAATTTTTTGCAACACCGTACTAGCAATATTTAATTGACTAACTCTAGAACTGCCGACCAACGTAGTGTAGTTGTAACACATGTGCCCTGCGTCCCTAAGGTCTCGGATTCGAATTCCGTTTAGACATGGAAATTTCAGCATGAAAAATTAGAACTACCTTAGTAGCATATGTAGTAGACCGTAGTAGCCTTAGTAGCATTAAGGTGAAATAAAAAAAAAATAAATAAATAAATAAATGGACAGGTTGATACGCTCGTATATCGTAATTAAGTACGTTTGTCTCCAGATGGAAGCACATGGCTTATTTTTTCAAAAGTTTATGATTTTTGAATGTACCCGCAATTTGTTTTCACTTGCTACATACGTGTGAAACCCTGAATGTGTGAAAATCCACACTTCACATAAATTTTTTGTAATTCTTTTACGCCTCCGTATTCCTTTGTTTTCCATTTAAATATTGAATAAAATGCATATCAATTTTGTCAGTATTATATTGTATTATTTAAATATGAGTAGATAAGAGAAAATTTACAGTGGACAATGTTTGCAAAAACATGTTATTCATATTGAAAATGTCAATCACTTTTTATACATGTCCACATATATATACGTACGTCAAGATTAACAACACAAAACAAGGTAAAGATCAATATGAAACATTATCAACGTATAATGTAAACCTATAAATAAATATAGACAATGCACTAATACTAGATAAATTCATATCACACAAAATAAATTATAGTTAACACTTTCCTCCCCGATCTGATCCGTAACAGCGGACTGACTGGATTTAAATTTTAAAAGTAAACTGTCATTTTATTAGGGTTTTGTAAACAGGGATGGGGATTCGGAGTCGGAGTCGGGAGTCGAGGAGTCGAAGCTTTTTAGAGGAGTCGGAGTCGAGAGTCGGAAAAATTTATCGACTCCCGAGTCTTTGATTAAATTTTTGTCAAGGATGAGAACAATCCGAAAACGAAAGCAAAATACCATACTACCAGAAATTTTTAAAGCACAGAAACAGGAACGACATTTTGTTCTCTGTTCATGAACGAAAATGAAGTTAAAAATATTCAGTACCGGTTTTACACGGTATCCTTCATGCATTCCAGTTAAAAATTTAATTAATACTATCAGTATTAACAGATTAATGATGTAGGACAAAGATGTTTGTTTTTAGTCATTTCTAATTTTTCTTTTTCTGTGTACTTTGTTTATTATGTTTAAACGGAACTAAACTGGGTTTTTATTTTCTCAAGTTGTAACGAGTTTTGTGATTATTTAACGTTTTATGTTGGCAGCTAAAATCTAAATATCAAAAGAAAAAAGTGAAATGTTATGAAAAATAAATAGACCGGGAGCTCATGACATTTTTGGTCTCCGATTTCATACAGCATGCCTTTTGGAGGAGAGAATATTTACCCTGTGACAACAAAAAAGGGATGGTACTAAACCCCTGCACGTTTTCCGGTCATAGGAAAAATTGCATTTCCACTTGCACAAAATTTTTGTGTTTTTCTCTGATTTAATATTGCTTGCCCTTTTGTCAAAAGAAAGTTATAACAAATTTAAAGTCTTTTAACTATATGAAAAAAGCTGTATGAAAACGCGGAAAATCATATTTTTTTATTACAAGATTACATGACCGTTTGAGCCCTTTGGGACCCTCCGAATCGCATGCATATATTTAAAAGACTTTAAATTTGTTATAACTTTCTTTTGACAAAAGGGCAAGCAATATTAAATCAGAGAAAAGTACAAAAATTTTGTGTTTAGGTGGAAATGCAATTTTCCCTATGACCGGAAAGCGTGCAGGGGTTTAGTACCATCCCTTTTTTGTTGTCACAGGGTAAATATTCTCTCCTCCAAAAGGCATGCTGTATGAAATCAGAGACCAAAAACTGTCATGAGCTCCCGGTCTAAAAGTATATAAAATACAAAACAATTTTTTTTAAAACTAATATATTCGAAAATTTGTATTAAAAATGACTCAATAGTCAAGATGAAATGAAAATGACATTTTATAAAAAGAGCTCACCCCAACCCAAGATATTTAATGTAAGTATAGTCTGTTTCTTTGGTTTAGGCGAAATTAGATATCATAATCTACTAACTTTTAAGGATTGAATTCGACTTTGTATCATTTTGTTTAACAAAAGCCCACTTTGATCGTTAAAAAGTATACTCGTGATAACTTAAGAAAATAAAATTCATTTTAGTTCCGTTTTAACATTTGGAATAGACTTTACAATTTACGAGTGAAAGGGGACGGGAGTCGGAGTCGAAGTCGGTATTTTTGAAAAATGTCGGAAAAAAGATCGAGCGACAAAAAAATACGTTTTGGAGATTCACCCCCTACCACCTCCGCGGTTACGGGCATAATGGGCCCCAGCTCTTGCCTCCCCATAACTTTTCCAAACTTTTCTTGACTTAACTATAGCTAATTTTCGGTAATTCTATCAATATCGAGCGTTCCTCTCTTCAGATTAGTCGTAACATATTTTTAGTTTTTTAGTCTGTTATAATATTAATTTTAATGTGACCTGCATACGTCCATGTATGATGATTTAATGACTTTAGCAGCAGAGATAAGCTGGCGATTATGAATTTATGCAAAGCGTACGATTAACAGCCTCAACGAGACATCGATCATCGATGGTGGATCGGGCGATCGAGCAGGTAAGATCAGTGTCCCAAGGCAGGCCGTTAAGTAGAGGGTTAATTCTCTTAGCGCGACTTTAGCAGCGGTCCCCGAGCTCAGTGCCGAGCGCTGTGCGCTGATCGTTGAACGTTCGCTTATGCATAATATGCAGTTCCCGACAGTTGAGAGTTAATACAAACAATTAAGATTGACGTAGTTGATGGCATGGACATGACGTTGATACGTTAGCCGAGTGTGGAGCGCGAGGAGCTGGCATTTGATCGCGGTGAGAACGGTCAGTCTGCAATATCTTCAATAAATTAGTCGATATACGAGCATGTTGACCTTCGCCATGTCTTAGCGAAGCGAGCTGCGAGCATACCTATGCTGCACCGACCACATATCTGCAATCTGCAACACGCCCATCCATCCAATATGGGAATTGGACACGGATTTTTATTGTTACTTTTTTGCGAATTTTCAACCGACAATAGCCGTAAATATATGCTGCTTTATAACCTGCATTAAAAGGTATTCAAAGCGACCATGAAAACGATTTTTCGGTTCTTTGACCGAACAGGAAAATTATTTTTAACCCAGAGGTTGCAGTCGGTAGTTGCCGGCCAGTGTTTAAGTGTATAAATGTGATGAATCATTCTTCATTCGCGTACACGTCGGCGATACTTCATCCGTTTCTCGGGAATATATCACTGCGAAAAAACACGCGAGTTAATAAGAAGCCGAGCGGCGAGCACATGCACTCGATTACCACTTCTCTGGCTCCCCACACCCCTGCGCGGTTAAATTATGCCAGGTTACATTTTATTGGTATCTGTTAAGTGTAACAGTTCGCTGAAAGGTGACACTGCGATGTTTTCTTTGCGAGCGAGGGAAAAGAAAGAGCAGGATGTAATCAATAATCGCTCCCATGATCTTACGTTTCAACATTCTTTAAACTGGAAAACATCAGCAATCCATCAGCGTTGACAGCAGTCTACTCATCATCTCCAACATCTGACACGATTATTTTCGTTGGCGCTAGTGCATCGTTCGCCGGCAGCGGTGTCGCTATCGGACGGAACATGGTACACGGAACATGACGCAAGTACCTCCGGTTCAGTTTTAAGGTTCAGCAATCAAGAACGACTCTGTACATAAAGCTTTATTGACTTGCAACGTGATATTTATGGGCAATTCAGTGTCGTTGCAAAGGGCGCCCATATCGGTTTGATAACCGCATGTCGCTATATATCAACGTTATGTCCCAATTATTGCAGTGTCGGCAGAAAAGGCTACAGCTCTTCAGAAGTACCAATAATGCATTAGTTATATAATAAATCCATACACAGTCCATCCATGCAGAGTAACGGCGTACCTGTATAAATACGAGCATGGCAACACGGAGCATTTGTCATGAGTAATGACATGCGATAGTAAGTCATCGCGTTAGTGGGTGCGACGTCTGCGGACGACCTTGTTTCCAGCACCAGCACCAGCACCGTAATGCACTATTTGGGTGTCGCTCTTAAGGAAAAAATGACCTTGGACTTGCATTCTGTTACCGGTTCCAAGGTGAGAGAAGCTGTGTAATGTTACGGTAGGTTGTAGCGCGGGAAAAGCAACCGGGCGGTGGGCTGGCGGTGCGGACGGACGCGGAGGGACGCTGTTCCCGCGGGAGAAAGAACGGCCGGCTTCTTATTCTTGCCGATAAAGCACACTCATGCAGTCAGTAGTCAGTACAACAAACTCATACTCGTATATCTTTTCTCAATGGCTACACCCACCACCCGTCTGCCAGTCCACCCCTTCAGACAGTATCCATCCATCCAGTCCGGGAGTGGCGTCTCTGTCGCACCAGGCCGACTCACGTAGCGCCGTCTCGCTCACTAACAGCCTTCACTCTAAAAGCATGCACACGATATATAGAGGGACATTATGTCAAGGGGAACAGATGTATAAAATAAATATCCTAGCTGTATGCTTGCTCTCCTGCAAGCCATGATTCCGGAATCACATAAATCAGGGCACGGCATGGCTAAGACCGGGAAAAGGGGGTCGCGGTGGGGGCGTTGGGAGACGGGCGCCGTGTGGGAACCGCCGAGTGCGGGGGCATCCGTCCGATCGGTCCGCGACATGGCCCGCCCGGCGACCGACCACTCTCGCCGACACACCGAGGACGATCCAGAGAAAGGCACAGGTGTCCGGCTTCCATGCCTCCCGTCTGGAAGAGACGGAAAAGCCATCTAACCTGTCAAAAAACTTGTAAAATATTGGCCGTTCGATTTGCTGCCATTCCGGAGGCCGTACGTGTACCGTACAATGGCTCGAATGAGAGCTGATGGATCGCTCCGAGCGAGAGATTTATACGCTGGTCCCGAGTAAATTGTGTGTGTGTGTGAGGTGAGTGTGTGCGGGACGGGGAAAAGCAAGAGCCGCGCTGGTGGATGACACCCGCCACAATCGAACGGGCGGCACGCGGAAACGCGTACTCAAAACTCGTCATAGCCGCGTTGTTTACAACCGACAATGACCAGTATTATAATTAACTAAATACTATTTGCAAGGTGGATAATAAATTATTGTTTACGACACGCAGCTAATGCATCTACTCAAATAACACGCCTGGTCCGGACAGATTATTTAAATGCGGCTGACAGCGGCGTTGCCGCGAATATATGATCAGTCAGTCACATGTACGTACGTCAGGCGACACAAGAAGAGTGGTCGCCGTGAGTGCGAGATCACTAGTGCGAGTAGGCGCAAAGGACACCAGACCGACAGATTTATTGCAGCTGGTCTCCGAAGAAGGACCGGTGAGGTGTCCGCGAGGAGAGACGCACATTCACATAGGTGATAGTTACGTGAAACACTAGTGACATTAGTGTCTAGGAGACGGACACTCCGCGGGGGGCGAGCTATGCCGCTTGGCATTTTACCACTTAAATCATATTTGTAAAAGAACAGAAACAAGACAGCGTATGAATTATTTGAAACGAAACGAACGTTCTCAACCGGTTTTTATTAAATCACTCGTTTAACTTCCTAGATGCTAGCACGATTGAAGTGTAGAAAGATTATAAACATACAAGTCAACACATAACACCTGCAATAATCATTTCATCAGAGCGAGCAGCACCGCTGATAAAACATATTTACATGCATGGCTATCATCAGTGCCAGCGCGCACCTGCCCATTACAATACCTGGCCGAGAGAGTCAGAGCCGAGCAAGAAGTTTATAGGGAGAGAAGGTTTGCTCTGTCTACAGGCGAGGTAATTGTCGCTGAGTGCGGCGGGGGAAATCATTGTTTTGGGACTTCTAAAATGGCATCTAGCTTGAAATTTATATGAAAAATATCAGCAAAATTTTAAGTTTTACACTGAATAAGATAAATTATACGTCAATTATGGTATTAATAAGCCAGTATAAGTAAACATTGAAACAACAAATGTTTCTGGAATTTATAAATATAACCACAATGGAGAAATAATTAAATTATGATTTATTTCATGCAAGAATGTAATCAACAGCTCACGCTTTTCCTGAATACTTGTCGACTACTGTCGAATCGTTTGTGAAGACAGTAAAAAACTTCGACCTCCGTTAAAAATTTGGAACAACTGCTACTACATTTTTATATAAAATAGACAAACTAGTTGGAAGGAATTATAGAAATAAAAAAACTTTATTTTGTAACAATATTCATTTGTAAATAAAAAAATTGAGGTGAAATGTGAATTATCACAAATTTCAGGGTTTCGTACGTATTGAGACTGTAACAAATTATTATTTGATTTATAAACAAGTGATACAAAAACGTAAAATTTGAGATATTTTCCGATAATCTGATCAAAATTTCCTGTTGAATTATTTCGGAATGAATTTTGATGCATAATTTATAGTGTTTTATGCCACCACAAATGTATTGATTTCTTGCTCTTTGCACTATAAACACTTATTTGTAAATAAGAATAAACGTAAGGGTGCACCGCACCCGGCCGTAAAATTTTTATTAATAAATTTAAATATTCATTAATTGTTAGCACAAAAAAATCAGTGTTTGAAATGTTCGGTAGTATTTCCTGTGAATATGCAGTGCATTTTCGTACTTTCGATTTTCAAAAGATGGAGACGGGCTACATGCCAAAAAAATAGTTTCTTTCTTACGACTTTAAACCCGTGCGCATTTTTTAAGGGCGGTTTATGATGATTGTGGCATTATAACGGAACGAGTTGGGGCTGCTGGTAAACTATTCAATAGCATCAAGACCTCCTTCTTCGGGAAAAAGGAAATTCCGACCGAGGCTTAAGTCCAGGTTTATAAGAAAGTAGCCATCCCAATACTTACATATGGGTCAGAAGCTTGGACAACTACAGAGAAACTTAAAAGCAGAATAAGAAGTAGCGAAATGAGATTCATACGGAAGATCAAGTGGAGAACAAAACTGGACCGTATAAAAAACACAGAGTATAGAAAAGAACTGGGAACAAAACCAGTAGAAGAAATGAGAGAAGAAGGCCTGCTGAGATTTAGTCATATACAAAGGATGGATGAAGGTAGAGATACAAAAAAGGTTTATGAAGCCAGGGTATCAAAAAGAAGACGACGAGAAAGACCTAGGAAGGAATGGAATGATGAAATAAGGAAAGCTGTAGAGAGAAGAGGTACCCCTGGAGTGAAGCAAGAAGTAGGACTCAAAATAGGAAGGAATGGAAAAAACTGTGGAGACGATCCCCGTGAAAGAAGAAGACAAATACAAATAATATTCATACTCGCACAACCCTTGAACGTGAGAGTCCTAGCTCTTATTACTGATTACTTATTAATAAATAGAACTAAATATTAATCATATTTAGTCATATTTTAAAACACAAATAAAATTTGTCCAAGCTCTATTTCTACTAATGTTACACTGTCTCACTTATTTGTTAACAATGTATTGAAATGATATTTTACACAACTGCACAATTGTAAAAACAAAAACACTTATAACAAGAAAAATGTTCAAATTTCAGCATAGCACATACTACATAAACACAATGTTATGGGACTCTTAAAATGGTGCTTGATGTTCTACGCTGACGTCACATAATGATAAGGTCATATGAGCCTTGTTATCTCCCTATAAACTCCTTGCAGCCGAGCAGAGCGAAGCGAACTCCTTCCTCCATGAAACTGCACGCACAGTCCACTCGATCACAATTATAAAACGTGAAGAAACGGGTTGTCCATTCGCAAGAAGCATGTTAAATGTACCATGAAGTATCTATCTAAGCATTTCAGTAACATAATTATTTAAAATTTACGTACGTTAGGAAATTCACACCTACACAGCAATTATACGACATAAATCTCTGTATGCCGGTGCACGCGCGATAAGAAAATTGATTCAGAGCAAATATATCGTGGGGATCCGGCGGGCGAATTCTTGCAAGACGACTCAGTTAACGGTAAATCAGTCGGGCTAATGTTAACCATCCGTACATCGTCAATCTGAGCAAAGCTTTGATCGCATCACTAGGTGACAGGCGAGCGCGTTGGATCACGCTCCTTGATTGATTCATTGCGAACACGTGGATCCTCGCGGTCCGCCCGCCTCCACTACTACCGCCGCCGCACTCACAGACGCGACTAGAATAGCTACAAACTCTCTCAGCCGACCGGCCATCTCTCGCCCGACACTTGGCGACACTCTGTGGACCCATATTAATATGTATCAATTAATCTCAGCCCTAATCACCTCAGACACTCAACTCGCCTAATGTTTATAAATGGTTCGGTGCGTGACTGACATTCATATTATATTTTTATGTTTCAAACAAAAATTAAACGAAGAAAGAAGACATTCAAATTGAATTACAATGTACTAGGTCAGCGGTTCTTAAACTGTGGTCCGCGGACCCCTGGGGGTCCGCGAAACAATTTTGACATTAACTTTACATCCCCCAACTTTTCGCTTTTCTGCAAATAACTCATTTAATAAAAATCCTACATGGTCAAGATTTTTAGAATTTGTTGTTATATTATTAGTTATTGACATAACTAAACAATAATTAGTAAAAATTTAATTATTTTTATTTAACTGCAAATTATTTACAAAAACATATTATAATAAGATCTATTTTGACCAATATTTGACCAAGAAATGTTTGTATGAATTTAACATATTATAATTTGTAATTTTTTTTATTCTTTTTACTACTATTTTTATTCATTTTATGTTTTTTATTCTATATGCTAATAAAAATGTTCATCTCTATAAATGCGCAAGACCATTTATTAAAATAACCAGCGATAAATTTTTACCAATATTTCTTATGAGATTATTAGCCTATGAGATTATAGAGCCAGAAATTAAGTCTCAAGAACGGCGTAAAATGTAAAATTTAGGATGGGGTCCGCAAAAAAAATGTTGTTCAAGAGGGGGTCCTCGGACTACACAAGTTTAAGAACCTCTGTACTAGGTAAAAGGATCTTAAATTAAATACTTTATTCACAAAAATATTTATTCGTCATGCTGACGGCAGTTGACAAGGAGGCACAACGGTATAGTTATCACTAATTTCTTATACGAAACTAATGCTGCTTTCACAACGTCATAATTATAAATTAGAATTAACATTAAATTTGTACGTGGAAATTAAATAGCATTCACAGTGTAAATTAAGATATTAAGAAACTGACAGCATAGTACTGGTAAATTTCTATCGAATTCTACTTTATCCATCAATATTTACTAATGAGGTTTACTGTGTTATAGTTTTGAAAAGAATTACAATAGAGGAAAAATTGATATCTATGCTCATACAAAACAGAAAGATATGGATAGAAAAAGAGCAGTATGGTCATAGATATTTTTAGGTGAAGAGAAATGCTTACTACGCATGCGTCAATTAACGTAAGAGTTTGTAGCTTGCAAACTCTTAATTTTAATTTATAAGTATGCTTATAAATTATAATAATATATATTAATTTAGAAGGTTGTGCAGCATAACAATATGAAATAAAATTAGTAACAATCTACACGCTGCTTAAGACTTCTTGCACTTGACTTCTAGGTGTATTTATACCAACGTAAGTACGTGGAAATAGATGTAAACAAGAACTTAAAATCGTAAAAAATAGAAATTACAAAAGGCCCGTAAACAATTTTGTTGACGAAAGCGGCCTCCGATGTAAAGATAAAAAAAAATATTTCTGAATGCGGCCCGCGACGTATAAAATGTTACGGACTCTTGTTATAAACTAATAGACGCATATATATGTACGAGGCGGCAAATTTTAGGTAAAGCTTTATTTTAAAAATGTTTCTAGGTATTTTGTTCTATTGTGAAAATTACTTATAATTATAGCGGCACTAGGGAGGTGCAGCCCATACCGTATGTCGCCATCAGAAAGGGTGACATCCAATTTAATAAACATTTTTTAAATAAGTTGTATTGATTCAAAATAAATAATAATTGTTAATTTGACAAAATTAACCATTTATGTATCTGTGCTGTCAGTCTCTTGAACACTTGTCACTGTAACCAAGATTTATTTGGGGGGGGTCTTAGAAAATAAAAAAAAAATCTTGAAAACATCTTTAAAAATTCGAAATTTTCAAGATGAAAAGATGAAAGCGGCCCGCAAATGATTCTTTGGCCCGCTTTCATGTTTGAAAAACCCAATCTTTTTTTAGTGCTTCTTGAGGGACTCAAGCCCCCCCCCCGAGTTGCACGTCTGTTTCTCAGACATATCAATATATGCCTGCAGTCTTATTTTGTTTTAATCTGTGTATATTATAACTTTTATTTTGTTGGTCACCTTGATATAGTGGTTAACGTACTAGCGCCCTGCTGCTTGATCAGGAGAGCTCGGATTCGAATCCCGGTGATGGCATGGACGATTATATGCATTTGTAATTTTAAGACTATTTGTATCATAAATAAAAATAAATGCGAAGTTATTATGGTCGAAAGACTAACTGAAAAAAATACTTTAATTTTTTATATTTTGACTATTTATTATTTGTTTATTTATTGTTTGTTTATTTATTTTCAATTTATTCATTATTTATTTCAAATATATCCCATTATTTGCTATTGTTTTACAACCGTGACTAATTTTAACTACCGAAAAATAACCCTATTTTACTAGATCAGCTCTAACGAAGAAATAAAATATTTCTCTGGTAGATAAACAGACCAATTCTGTAACTCAGTTACTATGATAATAGTAACTAAAATTGTCTCTAAAACTAAAACTATGAGCAAGGTCAGTTACTATCATGAATGAAAGTCATTATACTTTTTATAGTATTTTATCTTTTAGTAACGTTACTACACAGTAATTTTTTACAGAATTGATCTGATAGTTACATTATTTATGTACGCAACCCGTACTACCCTTCTTCGCTAACCAATTTACGGACATGACCAATTCTACATCCGCGATTATATATTTTTTAACCCTTTACTGCATGAATTTTTATTTTTGGCTGAAACAATTCATGGGTATTAGGAATTGGTTCTTATTGATAGAAAAATTAATTCAAAAATTATATTTAAAATATTTATTATTATTTTTATGAAAAAATAATAATTAAAATAATAATTTAGGGTTTGTGCCATCATGGAACATTATGATTCTACATTATGTTACAAAAGAAAATGATTCCGTATTATTTGCTCGTCAATTGCTAGGTGTTCTTCATAAGGGATTAAAAGCAGTCGCCCTCGAATTTTTGAAAGAAAAGGTCGTATCTTCTAGTTGCCCTTTCTCAATAAATTCAGAGGTATCGTTGAAGTGCAAATTCCGCTTCATATCCTCAAATCTATTGCAGCCGATTACTTGAGATACTGCAGGATACATTGCTGTGTATGTGGCATATATGAACATTCCTGAAGTATCGTTCTGATTCAGTTTTAAAAGTAAAATAAAAAATAAAAATCGGAATTTATTTTTTTTTTATTTATTCAAGAGGGTTAACCAACAGGTCAACACAACTAAAGTAGATAATACACAGTACAAAAAATAAATGTGTTACATTAAATGTCTTACAGAAGAAAATATATATATATATATATATATATATATATATATATATATATATATATATATATATCGTTATTCCGTGTCTGTATTATATTTGGTAAAGTTATTGGGAATAGCGGTGGAGGAAAAAGTAAACTCAATATTTACATGTACCCGATATTTCGACTTGACTTTTCAAGTCTTTTTCAAGGGAAGTAAAATTTAAGAGTTGCCTCTGTTGTAACACATTAAAAGAATAAATAAATTAGAGTTAAAATAGAACATTACAATTAATATCACATTGAAAAATTACACTTTAAAATTGTTATCACAGATCTGTATATTGCTATCACCGGGATTCGAATATACAGATCTGTGATAACAATTTTAAAGTGTAATTTTTCAATGTGATATTAATTGTAATGTTCTATTTTAACTCTAATTTATTTATTCTTTTAATGTGTTACAACAGAGGCAACTCTTAAATTTTACTTCCCTTGAAAAAGACTTGAAAAGTCAAGTCGAAATATCGGGTACATGTAAATATTGAGTTTACTTTTTCCTCCACCGCTATTCCCAATAACTTTACCAAATATATATATATATATATATATATACATATATATGTACATATAAGTTAAATATAATCAGTTGCCTAGACAGTGTTTTTTAAAATATTGTAGTGAACAGGAAAAAATGTCCAGATCAGTGTTGACTCTGTTAAAAGAAGAAGATATTCTAGCAATTGGTGAATTTATTCCCAGATTACTGTTGTAGCGGTGATTGTGTAACAACATACGATTTCTCAAAACATATGAGTTACAATTAAATCCAAAGTAAGGAATTAAGTTGATAGAATCTATTTCATTATTTAATATTCTATATAAGAAAGCTAGATCATGGACGGTTCTTCTATCACGCAGACTTTGCATCTTGTAGAATTCTAAATTTTCTTCGTATGAGCGAAAATGCAGGTGTCTATTAAACTTATAGTTTAATTTCTCGATAAATTTCTCTTGAACTTTTTCTATTCTGTCAATATATGTATTATATCGAGGATTCCAAGTCGGACTAGCATATTCGAGTGTGCTTCTAACTAAACTGTTAAACAGATAGATAAGTGCTCGATGATTGGAAAACTCGCTCGTGACTCTGAAGATAAATCCTAAGTTTCGGAGTGATTTTTTGACAATAAGGTCGATGTGTTGATCAAAAATTAATTTAGAGTCCAAGATGATTCCAAGGTCCTTAATTTCTGATACTGGTTGCAGTGGCAAATTATTTAAATTGTAATTGTATTTTATAACATTCAAGTTTTTTGTGAATGTTATAACCTTGCACTTTGATGGATTTAGTGTTAGTTTATTAATAGTACAGAAATCAACAAGTCTGTTCAAGTCATCCTGAAGTTCTACACAATGTACGTTCTTAGTGATACATTTAAATAACTTTAAGTCGTCAGCATACATTAGATGTTTAGAATATTTGAAGCATGTGCCGATGTCACTAATAAAAATGGAAAATAACAGTGGCCCCAAGTGGGAACCCTGTGGCACGCCTGATGTGACATGAACTGTAGGAGACTTAAAATTATTTACCACAACAAATTGAGTACGTTTGAAAATGTATGATGCAATCCACCGCAACAGATCACCACTTATTCCAAACTTCTCTAGTTTACATAATAATGTAGGATGATGTACTTTATCGAATGCTTTAGAGAAATCGGTGTATACTGCAGTGACCTGTTGCCGAAGATCAACACACTCACTTAAATATTGAACAAAAGGCACCATATTAGTCAAAACCGATCTACCTTTGTAAAAACCATGCTGTTCACAGGGAATAAATTGTTTTATCATAAAAAATAATTTTTCAACAACACAGGCTTCTAATATTTTTGCAAATATTGCCATAATGTGCCATATATGGCTCACTATGCGGTAAAGGGTTAATATGTTTTGGTAGCTTCATATTCAAGGGCCACAATTAAGAATTCTCCGGGACACAGTTTGAGCAACCCTGCTTTAAAGTATTCCATCATACTAAAAATGTTCAACAAAGTGTTGGAATAAAACAATCCAAGCAAAACAATTAAGGCTCGAGTCTTGGGGCGGCAATAATATTCCCTTATGCTGTGGGTGGCTCTGCTCAGAGATTTAATTAACCAACGTTGCTGCATATATGATCCGTCCAATGGTACTACAAACGATTCTGATACACATTCGTATTTTTCATTAAGTCTTTAACGAAGTGTAGATTGCATTAAAAGACACAATTTCAATAAATTCAAAACTTTATGTTTCTTAAAATGAGTTTCAACAAAATTCAATCAAGAAGAAGTAATTTCGGATTTATTCAAAGAGAGCAATCAAATCCAGTGGAAATCTCTTCCTTTAAAACTCTTTTACGATTAAAAATAATTCCTTTCCGTAGTGAAATAACTTAAAAACAACATTAATTTTCATATATAAATACAACGGACGGAAATACTTCAAAAAAAAAAAATCAAACCTTAGTATTTAAATTAAATTAGTAGCCACATCAAAGTGTTTCAATTCTTGAAGACAAACGAGAAATGATTGCCACCTCAATAGCAAGAATTATTACTAGACTAAGGGAATTTATGATAAAACGCATCTGTTGACATCAAATAATGTCAATTTACTAGAAATATTAATATTAGGACTTTAATGAACCGTACAAGTCCGACAGGAAGTATTATAACTTTCAAAAGCCAAAGCAGTAACAAACTCTTCTTTTATAAATAAAAAAAAGTAATTATGTTCCTCAAACTTACGTGAACTTGGTATTACAACATTTATTTTGAAAAAAAGAGAACTTATCTTCTTATTTCTCGTTACCTGATACTTTTTTAGAAACCTATCGTTCACTAGTCTTTACATGCTGATTGATTATCACACTCTAAAAAAAAGTAGTGTTAAAGATGTGGTTTTAGGTTTTAAATTTATAAAATATATTTTTTTTGTATTTTAAAAACCATCTTTATTCTATGATCTACCATATTAGAATGCCCATTACGCAAGTGTTTGTACCAAGTTCTATGTATGAACCTGTCTGACACAAGTGTATTACAATCTTATGTACTCATACATTACAAAAGGATCTTCAAAATACACGAATGGCGGGTTGCTAACGTAACAGTTTTCTCTAACTCAAGTTAAAATAATTTGTTTTTGTATGTTACAACATACGAAAACAAATGATTTTAACTTGAGTTAGGGACAATTCTTACTTTAGCAACCGGCCATAAAAAATTGAAGTGAAGTGTGAATTTTCACACATTTCGCAGGTATATAATAAATGAAGGCGGCTGAGTGTGTAGGACAAATTTTGCTTTGTAGTAATCACGGCAAAACGAACGATATTTTTAAAATAATTTATCGCCTGTAAATTTAAGAGCTTTAAAAACAAATTTTATGTTAAAATATTTTTTTGTTAATTTTAATTCTAATACCTAATAACATTATTTAGGTTTCTAAATATGTGCAGTATTTTTTTATATAGCAAGGTTCATTAAGATTTTGAAAATTGCGCCTATGGCTTCCATTGGTTGTCATATGCTTCCCTTTGGTTTCGTATACATGACACATAGAATGAAAATATAATTTCAACATGAACTGGTTATTAAATTTACGCTCTTAAAAATTAAATGCAGAATTTGCCGAAGTATAACTAGAATTTTGACAAAATAATTTTTAAAAAAATTGAAAAAAAAAAAAAAACAAAAAATAAAATTGTTTCCTCTGCCCGGAAGCGAAACCTAGAATTCTGGGAGCTAGCGAGCATGCTAACCATTAGACCATGATACGTCTTCTAGCCTAGTGTGTTACATAACTATAACTTTTGTAAATCGTCAACCAAAAAAATACGTTATTTTCCGGAAACATAATCTGATCAAAAATTCCGGTTGTACTATTCACACCAATGTTCATTACTAAGAATTTTTTCAGATTTTAAGTTTAATCCATCTGGGCTACAGGGTGTGGGATAATTTTTTTGCAAAATTTTGGTAAAAATCGTATCAAAATAATTTATTTTGCAAAAATAAAATTTTGATCGTTAATCCACGTACTAAGGGCTTTCATTTGATACCCCAATCAAAATTTAAAAAAAAAATATTTTTTTTTTGATGAGCACATATTTTTTTATATTTTTAGAGGCATATATTTTTTAGATGTTTTAGTATTTTTCCTATGTGCGGGTCAAAGAGTTGTATAAGCATGCCAAATTTCAACTCTCTCAGTTAAGCCGTTTGGCTACAATTTTTACCGAACAGACAGACAGACAGACAGACGACAAAATGACGGTATAAGGGTTTTTTGGTCATACTAACAAAACCCTAAAATGAACTTTTAGTATACCATGAAGTCCTTAATTCGTGTTAATTAGTTACACTTCTTTTTTGGTTAAAATTAGTGTAAAGTTTAGTTTAATGTAGTGGTGCCATAATTGTCGGAATACCGACGGAGACATCCCCCCCCCAAAAAAAAAACACTCAAAAAAACTTTTATCGACAATCATACCTTTATTATAAAAAATTGCAGTATTTTAAAAAAATAATTAAAAAAAAAATTTGGAAGACAAAAAAAAAACAATTAAAGAAGAGATTGATAATAGGTATTCCGAGAGCAAAACGTTGGCATCAATGGTGAATCATTTTGGAACACTCAGTTCGACTGCAAAATTTTGATGATTTTTTGTGTATCCGTCTGTATTATCGGAAAATAATTTTTTAATATGCGTAAATTTTAAATCGACCGGGACAAATGATTCTTGGATAGGGACACTAGGACACAGACCTCAAAACCGGGACATGTGACGGTGTACCGGGACGTATTAGTGCCCTCTTTTTGAATATACTATAGTTACAATTTTTGGCTCACAACAACGAAGGCCTTTTGCATCTAATACAGTATTTGAATATAAGAAAACTATTTTTATTACGGAGTACGTACTATTTTTATATCTTCTTTTCCCACGGCTGTGTTAACACCTAATGTAAGATATCTTTCTCACTCTTCAGGCACTTGTAGCGATACAAATGTGTTGATTTAAAATATAGAATTAGCATTTAGTTGTTAGAAATAAACACACAAACACTTAGAAACACAAACATCACTTACAAATTGTATTAATTAAACAAACAAATCTATAAAATTAAAAGCATACCATATTCACAACAGAAAGCAGACTTACAAAGGGGGAAATACATCCAATATCTTTCACCTGCACAATAAAGCGGCCATTTGTTTGGTAATGCCATCATTTAGATGCTTATAGTCCACGATACATATATTGGAAGTCAGGTAAGGTTATATATACACAGGCTGCAAGCGTACCTTATTCTTGCAAAAATATTTCAATATACAAACTGAATTCATTATTGAACATTTAGATTTTGGGAAGGAATGAATGGACAACATATGGTTAGCGACAGGTTTTATTTACCACCGAAAAATGGAGATACTCTATGGAACAGAAATACAAAACTACAATGGAAAGCGTTGAGTAACGTAAATAAAAACTGAGAAATAGTAAAACGTATTAAGCTACGTACACAGATCTAAAATTAATAGACTATGAGTTGTTTATTGTTGATTGTCACTATCAAGTTTGTCATATAGTAACGCAAGCGACCGTTCACAACTCTAAATTTAATAGACTATGTCTTGTTTCTGTGTACGCTAAAATAAAATTGACGTAATACTGACCATATTACTCCTTAATGTACATAGATTGAAAACATGGTCATGAAACCTGGAAACAGGAGGGTTTGGCTCACTTTGGGCTGTCACGCCGATGATGATGATGATGATGATGATGCCTTGTTGACTGTTTTCCAAACTAAAGCTGCGTTCAGAGCTCTTTAAATTAATTGACTGTTCACTGTGCGTTGTGGATATGTTTAGTAGATAGATTTAGAAGGCAGAGTTTACAGAGAAAATTAGTGCATTACGGATAGTGCATAATCTGTGTTTCTTTAAACCAACTACGGTGGATTCGTAGAATGTTTATTATCTATTATCGTTTTCCTAATTCTGCTATCCTGGATTTTTACTAACTAAACCTAACCTAATTACCTAAATTGATCATATTTACTGTTCGTCTTTGTAATTTTGGGCGAGATTTTGTTAGGTTGTGTAAATGCATACAATTTAAACGTTCTCTCATGTAGACTGAGTTCTCTCAATATTATCAAATTCTTAGAAGTTATATAAAAATGTATTGATATACATATAAATACATTATGAATTTATTGCGGACAACAAATTACAATAATAATGGTACTATTTGTTAATAATACTAATTTGTTTATACTAAGAAATTAAACTATTTACAATATTAAATAGTATTTAAAAAAAAAAAACACTAATAAAAGTTTTATAAGAAACGAAACATAAAAATAATTTAAAAAATACAGTCAAGATAGTCTGAGTCACATAAATTAGATTCACTGTCACTACTACTTTCTAAAATAATTACTAGTTGATTTATATCTTGCATTTTGAAGTTGGCTTCTGCTTTCGTCACGTGATTGACACAATTTTTCCATAATTCGGGTGTAACAGCGGCTACTTCATCCCGAATTAGAGTGAGCATTGATTCACTAACTGTAGGTGCAGTATTATGTTTTCTTATGTTTTTTTTTTTTAAACTAGCCCAAGTTTAATTGGATTAAATATACAATGATAGGTAGGGAGTCTTAACACCTCGGGTCCATTTTCCGTTGCCAATTGGTCAAAAAAATGCTGGTTTCGGATTTTTTTTTCTTTGATCCTTTCTATTAAGATTTTCTTTGTATTTTTTCCAGGAATTGGTATATTTATTTACATCAAAAAATTCAAAATTGTATCTTTTTTAGATGACAAGTTAGGAATTTTGTTTTGCTGTCTTGAATGATACGACGCATTGTCCATTAAAATTACAGAATTTGGAGGTAAATTTGGCAGCAATTGAATTTTAAACCAATTTTCAAATAAATGAGCCAATATTTCAAAATTTTTATTTATACATACTTTTAAATACTAACTATAAGTAAGTATACTTGTTAAGATGCGTAATGTGAAAAACTAATCCCTTCGGCTATGGGTCGACACGGCTAGTTATATCACTTCTATTGTAATTTTATGAGTTCCCTAACTTTCATTATTTTATTGCGATCTTCAAAAGTATACGGTACGGACTTAACAACAATCTCCCTCATATTTCTACCGATATAATTTTCGTAAATGCCTTATGATGCCAAAAAGTTCGAACTTCAAAGAATTTACCAATTACAAGCTGATCAAAAGTCATTTAATTTTTTATACTGAACAGCCAATCACTTCTGTCTAAAATAGAATCAAACAAGTGTTACATTAGATTAATCAAATAATCCTTTTATTCAATTATAGATTCCATATATCTGTTTGATTTCGGTTAAAAAAATTAGCATGATCTAGTTGAAAGGTTTGGATAAAAAATGAACTAAAAGTTGTAAATGAATTTTCTTTTGATGTAGAAAAAAAGCGAATGTATTTTTCGAACGAGGTCAATCTCTCGATTTTGTACACTTTAAAAGTTCGTTACATGTAGAACGAGTAGGGACAATAGGTAACAGTAACAATAAAACTGAAGGATATAACATGCGCCGTGAATAACTATACACTAGAACGTATCACGCTGTTCTCTTAGGCCATTTAAAGTTATAGGCTATTTAGAGCATTTTAGCTGAATGCTACGAGAAGAGTATTCTGGCTCGGAGTTGAAGTTTCTGTTCTGTTTGTGCATATAGGTTGGGTACGGGAACAGCGCGAAACGGCATCGCTACCTATTACCCGGTCAGCGCAATCTAAACAAATATATGTTAGTACCGGCATGCAGGCACTCTGTCTTATTGCTCGCCATCTCATTGACGCTGCGACTACCGCCACTATTCTCCGGAACTGCGGCCGAAATGTGCCTTTCCACTCTTCATTAGCGAGACCCGGATGGACCGATACGATAGTTGGATCGCCACTCTGTTTCACTACCTACGTTCAATGTCCAACAAGCTACTCTACACCATGTTTACAAGCACAATTTATTGCTTTTAAATTTTTACTGCACAACTTTGTGATTGAATTTTTACAACTCTCAACACTATTGCTACTTTATTCTATTTAAAGGATGTCACAAAATTAAATGACAACAACGTGGAAAATAACATCGATTACATACGTGGGCACCGGGAGTAAGAGGCAAGAGGGGGCACTTCCTCCCCCTGGAGTTTTTTATTCCAAACCCTTATACTTTTTTCGGTCTCAAATTTATTTATTATTATATTTGTCTATTTTTACTTGCCCGACCTTAATATATAAGGGGCAAGTATTGTAATCGCGAAAATTTTCGATGTCGAGATTTTGACTGATGACCACGTTTCATGGTCCAGGGATTCCAAAAAACCTATTTTCGAAGTGCCGTCCGTATGTGTGTGTGTCTGTGTGTGTGTCTGTTTGTATACACGATAACTCAAGAACGGTTCAACTTAGATAATTCGTTTTGGTACTAAAAAATTCTCCTATTAAATGGGAAGAACCCTATTGTTTTTTATAAAGATCGTTTGAATAGAAATGGGAGTTTACTCGTGTCGATTTTAAGATTTTTGCGAATATTTAGCAACAGAAAAATATTTCGAAAAAATTTATTGAACAAAAGTTACTATAAATGCAATAACTAATAACTTTTATTTGAGACGTTTTTTGATAAAACGAAAAATTTTGAAATTTTTTTGTAAAATTATTTAAAATTTTTCCAAGTCTCAATTTTTTCATATTTATATGTAACGTTTCCATGGTCATGATAATTAATTCGTAACAAGTAAACCTAGCCTTGGACAAAAATTTGTATAGAACATAATTTGATGTATTTTTGAAGATTTATCTAAATATTTAAAAAAAAAAAAAAAATTAAATTATTATTTTTTTTTTTTTTTGGGAGGGCAAGTCTATCAGATGTTTCCCTTCGCCACTGGTTTTTATTTTTATTATTGAATTAGATGAGTTACGTCCGTAAATTAAATATGATGAAGAAGTAATGGGATTCGGACTGGTCAGAAATTAAGAATCAAAACAATATCTTAACTTCGCTAACGTTTCGATTTATATTTTAAATCTTCCTCAGAGCTGTAATAATAAATGAAGCTATTATTTATGTTTTTCCCACCGGCGTAGCATAGTGGTAACATATGTACTCTGCGTTGCGAATGTCTCGGGTTCGAATCCCGTTCAGGCATGGAAATTTTCTCAAATAAAAATTGTCCTGGTTAATTGCCACAGCAGCAAAGGCCATTAAATTAAAAAAAAATAAATAAATAATATTTTACATCTTCCTCAGAGCTGTAATAATAAATGAAGCTATAATTTATGTAATTATTACAATTTGTTTTTTAAATATAAAGTTAATGAAGTAAATTTTACATAATATAATCAGTATCAAACTACATTGAGTTATAGTTTCTTCAACTTTCGACGTGGATTAACCCAACAACAGTGCATCGATGAACTTAATTCGACTTTAGGCAATGAAGCACCATCAAGGCCTACTGTTTATCGATGATTTTCCGACTTCTATCATGACCGTAGTTGGCTTAAGGACAAATTTCGTGAAGGTCTTCCAAAATCGGTTGTTGTTCCGGAAAACATTGATGCTGTGCGTGAACTGATACTGCAAGATCGTCATGTGACTTATCGTGAGATTGAGGTATCCTTGAGCATTAGTGGGGCCAGCATACATTCACTCATGAATATTTGGCCGTCAAAATGATTTGTTCGCGTTGGATCCTACATAATTTGACAATCTGACTTAAAAATGCCTCAATCGGAGTGGAAAAAGTGCTTCGAAAATTGGTTCAAATGCATGCAAAAGTGTATTGATCTTCATGGAGAATATTTTGAAAAACAATAAAGCCACTTTTGTTGATAAATAATTGTTTTTGATCTCAAATCCCGAAATATAAAAGGCAACCTGCGTACAAAAGGTCCTCGCTTCCAAAATACAAGTGATGACAAAGTTCATGAGCTCTAAAACTCAAGTGTGCTCCTTAAAAACACTAAGAACATGTGTATTTTTTGTGCTGGGGGGTAGCTAAGCCCCCAGTATTTTTAGTGTTCAAGTCGCTGAGCCCCCCTAGGTGCGCGGCTGTTCTGTTTACTGATCGTCGCATGGTGCATGCGCCGTTAAATACCGAAAAGCTTTCTACGTGTACGGGAAAATTTGAAAGTAAAGGAATATTGAAGTTCGCCATATGCGCCTATATGCGCCAGCAATAATCTTTCTACGTGTTCGCACCTTTAGCGTAGACTTATTTTATTATTTCTGATGTATTGAACAGTTTTCGTTACGGATATAATATTCATAATTGCAAAAACAGTTGATCGAAAACAATTAGAATATTTGAAAATGAGATTAAAAAGATAATTGTTGCATGTAATGAATGCAAAGAGAAGAAATGTAAGCATCTCATTCATCGTATAATTGTTCGTTTTAGCAGGTGATGTCTGTGCATGACTTGAATGCAAGTTTCTGTCAGCGACACACAGACCTTTTTCAAAGAATCCGTTCGTTTTCAGTCATCCAATCGTCGATAGCAATACAATAATTCTGTAAGCGTAAGGAACTGGCAGTTAGAGACAGACCAACCACCCGGAATAACTCTTCTTGCTATATAGACACTCGCATATATCTAATAGCTGAAATGTCACCGGAGTCGCAACTATAATACCGGAGCTCTGATTTCACTCTGCCATCTATTGTTGATTTTGTAAACTAACAGTACGACAATACATCAGTGTCACTCATTTTAAATACACTCAAAGTCAAACTTTATTAAATTTTATTTCAAACTAATAAATTTTCTTTAAAACTACCACCAATATTGTTTACAAATAAGCCTTTAATTAAATTATTTGTGTAAGAAGTCCATATTAATGAATCTCTCTCAAAAAAATCGTATTAAACCAGACTTGGACCCATTCCGACATGGGCCGGTATTGTCAACTGACAATAACTGAAGCGCCTCTAGTGAGATTTTGAGAAACTGACAGGTGGAGGATAGTCGAGTTTGTTTACTGTTGTTTTCATAGCGAGTTTTTAAAAAATGTCTTTAATACTGCAAGAAAAAAATAAATGCAACGTGAATTGTTGTGTTTGTCTTTGCAACGCAAAAGTAGGTCGTGATAGAGACCTAAGTTTTCATCGTGTTCCGAAACTGGCAAAAGAACCTTATTACCTTTAATTATAACCCTAGAGGTTACTTGGGCACTTAGAAAACGGAAAATTTCATTTAACTCAACCCTCATATTGAATAATAAATTAATTTCAATAAATATCACATGAAGATACCACGTGTATATAACATACACGATAAACAAAGACTGACGTCCCGTTAGCATACGGATGACGCGTAGCCTCTCTATTTACCACCACCACCACAAGTTACGAGACAACTTTATACTTTAATAATCTTGTAATAGAACTACAAAAATACTAGCTACTAGCGCCGATATCGGTGCAAACAATAAACTATTTGAAATCAGCGGCACAAGTGAGTGTGACCTCGTCCATGCAAACTTTTTACGAAATTCTATATACAATCAAGAGTTACGAATGCCAGGTTAGAAAACTAGCAAGTCATGTGTTGATAGTTGTCAATTTTCCATGTGTGCCATCACCCTAAATTATTCTATTATAATTGACCAAAGTGGTGAAAGAAGGACCCTTTTTGAGGGTTTCAAGAAATGATTCTCGCGAAGTCACGACACAGGATAACAAATGATTTAGCGCAGAATATGCGCTGATTAGTTAGGTTGTTGTTCTGTTACCAAAGCATTGTCCTGTCCGTTGTTACCTGTACCGGGTGCGTTCAGTTTCCAAGGCACAGCACGTCACTCCGGACTAGATGGATGAACCAGAACAGCCATTATGATGGACAATCCATCAATCACAAGTCATGACTCATGAGACTTGGATTCTTCAACATATGCCGCACGTACAACTTTCCACTTAATTTTTTTCATTAGTTTGTATACCTATTTGTAATGACGTTGCAAATTGTTATATAATTACTAACGAAAGAACGAACCCGCGGGAGAGAAGTGTAGTTGTGCATTGTTTCGGTTTTATGCATGCTGAGTATTATAGATACTGTTGCTTAACGGCAAATCGAATTGTGATGGAGGGGAGGGAGACGATTAATTATCACTGACGAGTTGATATTAATTTAATTCTGCCGAATGACAGCTGTTTCGATGTGTGAGAAGTCACCGCAAGGTTTAATAACCTAATGAAAGACAACAGTCCGCGGGCGACTGCTTGGATACCACTCTTCCTTTTGTATTTTTATTTTACATTTGTTATTTTGCATCAACATGTTTATATATCAGACTGTATATTTGAGGTAAATATATTTATTTTTATTTAATTTTAAAAACAGAATGACCCGAAAAAAATACCCACTTTAAAACGATTCATTCAGTCATTTTTATCAGTGGAAACTTATATTAATAAGTATATAGTGGAATCGAATAAAGCAGCGTTTCTCAACCGGAGGGGGGGGGGGGAACTGGGGGGCCATGAATGCTTCGTCGGTGGGCCACGAAGTTATACAAGATCGAAGCATGAAAATATTTTTTTAGTGTTATTTTTTTTTATTATGCTCCAAACACTCCAAGCTACAGATAACTGAGTATGGATACGAAAGTGTTGCACTTTGAACACTTGTAAATAAAAATACTTTATTTTCAAGTCATTATAGATAACACAAATGTTAATGTAAGAGTTGTTTCTCTTTAAAAGCTCTATCCAAAGATACCAACATGACATACGTTCCTTTTAAAAACTAAAAGTTGCTGTTCTTCACTTCCGGTTTATTCGGGAAAATTTCAGTACTATTATTCAATTCTTTGGATAAACTTTGGTCATCAAATTTTTTCCCCAGCTTGCTAACACTTCGCCTTTTCTAGAAAAATCGTGTCCCTCTATCTTGATACACACAATATATATCGTCCCCTTAATACTACAACTGGGTAACTCGAATTTGGGTATTTAGAGCTATTTGCACCTACCTATCCAATTATTTATTGTCTTTGTAATGCTAATTCTAAATAAGTGCTGCTATTTGTTTTAAGTATAAAAACCCAGTAAAACAAATAAATAAGTCTATTGCTGTTTATTGATCTTCAAAACTTAAAATTGATTTTCTGGGTAACTAATAATTTCAAGTTGGTTAATATCACCTGGTTGTAGTATTAAGGGGACGATATATAGGCCGTAGACAACATACATAATTTCGGGGGGTCCCATGCCAGAAAAGGTTAAGTAACACTGGAATAAAGTATACCATCATAAAAATACTTGTCGTATAAAGTTCTATGTTGCCAACTGGCGTTCATCCTCATCGCCCCTCCCCTGAATCTGCTCTTGTTACTAACAGAGTATTCATACAATGTGAAATCATTGTTATATTAAATAATTATTTAAAGGAAAAACGTGGATTTTTATTTAAAAACTGTTTTGGCTTTCACTATTTTCAAAGCATTAATTGTTTTGAAAATTACGAAAGGGCCATTGATGATCCCTGGGTATCTCCACTATTTTAACTCAACTATATGAACTAAATTGAATGTATTTTAAGAAATGTTCTACGAAAGATTTTCCGAACTAAAATAAATTTTCTATTGATACAGTGCCTTATCTGAAATGTCACTGTAGGAGATTCGTCTTCGATCTATTGTCAATTCTCTTTGCAAACCCAACCACAGGTACAATCATATATCAGTGTCAGTCATTTCAATCACTCGTACCTACCGAGTGCCATTCTCTATATTGACTTGTGTACAGGAACAACTATATAAACTCAATTGCACACTATTTCATTTCGTTTATAAACTTGATTTACATGTTTATCTCATTTCAAATGGTTAAGTATTTTTGACGCAAGTTATTCAATAACAATTTAAAATACAGTACAGTTCAATATATTTCGGACAGAGTGTGAAGACTGCGTGCGAAATTACCCTCCTTGTCTTTTTTGTAGCAATATTAAACCCTTACAGGGCTATTCAGAGACAAAAAATAAACGGTGTTTAAATTAAACACTGTCTAAATTCAGTGTTCAATTTTTTTTATTATTCACAGATTTTTTAAACACTGTTTAATTTTTAAGTGTCGCACCCTTATTTTTCAGAATCCTGGTCATCATATTGTGATGGTATATAGCTTAAAATATGCCAAACAAATGACCAATAAGCTGACGAAAACCGCATTAAAAAAGATTCGGCCGTCTTCTAGTTTTAAGGTAACTTAAAGATAGACAGACAGACGTTCCCTTTTATATATTTAGGATTAAAAGATAGAGATTGTAGTTCACCATCAACTGTATTAATTTTCAACAATTTGGTTTTTCTTTTTTGTTTGAAATTTGACATTCTGATATCCTTCTGAGAATTTTGCATAATTATTTAAGTTTTTTACGTTTGGCTGGCGGCAAGACTCGATTTATCGGTAGTGCTACGTCTTTTGAAAAGTAGTTTAATTTGACATACCGTGATTGATTTGAATTTAATCACTATATCAGCGATTTCAGGACTAATATATCAATCATACATGAAACTATAATTAAGAAGTCTAGTTTTGAAAACTTAGATGTGATAACACTATTTCTAAGAAGTTTTTTTTTATTAATATCGGTTTTTTATTAATATAACTTTTATTAGTTAACTTTCAAGCAGTTTTTATTAACTTATAATGTGTCAAATAAATTTGCAAAACACAGTATTAACTCTGAGCTCAGTTTTTGAAGACAGGCCTGTTAAGTGAAACAAATTGTTTATCTATTTCTAGCTCTGTCTGTGAACAAATGATATGTCTCTATTCAAAAATGGAAATTTTATTGCTATAATTCTCTACCATTGAACCATATGCTTTAATTAACCGTCATCTGTCAACTAAAGTCTCCTTTACTATAAACTGCTTACTTACAGTAAACGTAAAATTAGCGGATTCGTTCAGCAAACTACTGAAGTCAACATACTCAATAGTTACGTTTACTAAACGCGCCCATTGATTTTAAATAAGCGATCGTTATTAATTTACATTAATTTTTATTTATTTTTTCTGTAGAATTATAATACAATGAATACGACAATTAAACGAATGTCTACTCTCGTTCGTTTATATATGTAGGTAGGTTTTGTTTGCAACGATGACATCTGAGATTGACAGAGTGATTCCCGGACTCACGAAACGAAGCACAACTCCTGACAGACAATCAGAAATCGTGCTGCGTCACAGAGAACACAAGTAAAATGGAATTTATGACAAGCAATCAAGTCTACATCAAAATCACTCCGCAATCACAAATCATGGACCTTCTACGCAAGATGGCAGTCGCGTTATTAAGAAACAGACCGACAAAGGAATCGAACTGAAATCATCGAGGGACTCTGAGACGGATTCATATCCATCTCATCGCGATATAACAGTTATATATCAAGGTCATGTCAAGATACCAACTATTCAATACTGTCGATCATAATCTCAACTACAGACGGACAAGAAAATGCTACGTATGGACATTTCTCTTACAGTAAGGGAAATCAAAGGTAGTTACCATAAAATCATGAATATGAAGAATACATATTCATTCTGGTCTGTCATGAATATATGACCAGGGGATTTATATTTTGCGAAATTTTTGAAACTTGTTTGAAAATAAGAAAACAGATTGTAATATTATAAATTATGTAAAGTAAAATTCCTAATTACACAGTACACCTAATTTTAAAATCGAGATCATATCAGTAACATCTAAAACATTTTTAGTTTTAAAATTTAAACATGCATGGAAAGTGAGTAATTTTATATGTTATTATTATAATTTTTTAGTTGAAAATTTACAGTTTGTGACATTTGTGCATGTGCATTGGTAATGCGAATGTTGTATGCTAAAAGTTGGACAAAGTGGCGTTTCGCGTCACGCAAGTCAAATTTAACTCCAAGCCTCATGTCTGTTAAATGCTGACAGTTGTCATCAACCGTAAGTTAATGTTATTTTGCATGTGTGTCTCAGACAGTTGTATTAAGACTACACAAAGAAAAAATAGTTTTGCATTAAATTTACTTTTAATATATCACTTTTACAGCTGTTGTTTACTTATTTTAAATTCAAAAAATTTTATACGAAACAAAAATTTTAAGTCAAGAAATTTTAAGTTTAAAATTATTAAACAGGATCACATTATTAGGGTTTAGTAGGTATGATCGCTAAAAAACCCTTATAACGTCACTCATGTGTCTGTCCGTACGGTAGAAATTGTAGCCAAACGGCTGAACATAGAAAGATGAAATTTGGCATACTTGTACAACTTTTTGATCCACATATGTATATGAGAACTATAGAGAGTTCAAAAAAATACAGCGCGGGATAAATATAAACAAATACATATTTGTTTATATTTATGTATTTAATGGAAAAATAAATATATTTTTTAAGTTTTGGGTGGGGTATCAAATGAAACCTCTTAATGCGTGGATGCACAAATTATTATTTTTGAAAAATCTTAATTTTTTTATGGTGTTTTTGTCAATATAATGGCAAATAAAATTTGTCCCCCACCCTATCTCCCAGAGGGGTTGAACTAAAAATCTGAAAAAATCTCAATAATGTACATTGATGGGAACCGGAATAGTTCAACAGTAATTTTTCCAAAAAAGTACTAAAAAATCAGTGGGACAAAGGTGCGGCACGCACCTTTTAACCCTAAAGGGTAAAATTAAAAATCTGAAAAAATTCTAAGTAATTTATATTACTATGAACCGGAAACGTACGAGAAGAATATCTTATCCGATTTCGTTTTTGGAAAATATTATAATTTTTATTCCTGAAAAAAAAAATATATTGTGGGGGATATTAAATAGAACCTCTTTAAGTGTAGATTAAGGAACGGTAATAGATTTTTGAAATATGTACATTTCATTTTGACTAAATTTTGCCAAGTATTAAGATTTTTGTTTAATATCTTAGCTAAAATTAAAAAGATATATCTGTATATACATGGATACATTTTGTTATGGGTAAAAAAGAGGTACGTATATTTATTTTGCAAATATCGACTAGGAAAATAAATAAATAACTTGCCGGTTGCTGGGATTTCATTTCTAGTAGAGAATCTGTTAGTTTTTCATATAGTCGCAATATAAACAATGTCTCTGTAGGCGTTATGCTCTTGCGTGACAAAAGAACGCCCGCAGTGTTGCCAGGTCTGGATTTGAATGATATTTTTGCAATTATAAAAAAAAAAAAAAATGCATTAATATATACAAGCCCAAAATCACTTAAGTTCGCCCGTATCTAATTTATCGATAGTTTTTACAAAAGTTTAAATAAACGTCAAAAACCAAATTTAATGGAATAATTCATGTAATTTTTGGAAACTTCAATTAATTTCAAATATATTTTCGTAAATTTTAACACAAAATACGGAACTCTTTCTCACAGCTGGATTGTCACCTTGTAGACACCATGCAACGAGGAATTGATGCTATTTTAAAAAATAAGGGTGCAGTTAAAGAGTGGTAAAAATATATTTTTTATGAGAAAATTGGTGAAATATTTAATAGTTTTTTTACAATTACAATTATTTTACAGTAATGAATATAAATAAGCTTATTTTGTGGGTAAATATGTTTAAATTTAATCAAATAATAAAGTAGTTTAATAAGTATATAGTAATATGTTTTGTTTTATTTCACTCATTCTATATATTTCAAGTAAAAATCTTAAAAAATGCGAACGGGCGAACTAATATGATTTTGGGCTCGTATATTATGGTATTTTTAGAGATATATGATACACGGTAGAAAAAATCTAACTGCAACTTTCTTGTCGTGCGTATTGATTTAAAGAATTTAACACCAACACTTGTAATTGTGTTATGTGGTGACAGGCATTCATCATTTGGCCTTCTAATAATCATCATTCACTGACTAAATACCTACAAAACCCTGATTTGTAGTATTTGAAAGGTAGCAGGAGACGTATTAGGTTGAAGCTGTGGCATGTCTATAACGCGCGCTGTCCTGTCGCGGTACTGTGACGGTCTCGTGAAATGAGTCTAGTTATTTTGTTTGTATCTCTTCACTGTCTTTATCAGAGCTTGTCAGAGCTTTTTTGGCATCTGAGAATGTCGTCCTCTGGCTGTCAGAAACGTTGACGTGAGAATAGTAGATGGCGAGCCTTGTAATAATGTTCTGTGACAGTTGTCATTCGGTTTTCTGTCCCTTTTCCGAACTCTATAATGGAGAAAAGTTTTGTTTCAGTTTCGTATGACAACCAGTAGCAATCACGTCTACTTCGTACAATACGGATGTGACGTGCCACGACATGTACTTTGCAAGATGGCGCTCGTACAAAACGACAAATTAACAACAGACACGATCGCGTTTCATTACTAACTTGAGAAAATATCTCCAACCATCATTCTTTCAACCAGCATACAAAACAACAGATTCTACCCCAAAAAAACAAATCAATACAATTGTCAGTAAAATTTTAAAACATCAGAAATAAAAACTAAAATTAAGTTAGGACCAATCTGGTGACAGTGAATCAAGCCTACACAATAAATCAATCAATTTAAGTTTGAAATAACACAATCTGCAGACTGCAGATTGATATATGATAATTTATCTAAATAATAACAGAGCAGATTGGTCAAAACCTTGTTAATTAGGCTTCCTAGATCAGCCATGGGAAACTTATTTCCCCAGACGGTTCAAAATTGCATTTGAAATCGCGGGTCTAATATATAATGCGTAAATAAAAATCTGCGGCTTTATGATGTAAGTATTTTTGTAAAACCCCTGCTAATCTCGTTAAGTTTACCTAAGCTAGCGGCCTTTTATTAGACGTTATATTTTAGAACATCAAAATAAACCTGAGATGAAAAATCTAGTAGGGAAATTGCAGCTATATAAGCTATTCCAAACGTTTAACCGGAACTAAAACCAAAAGCCTCACTTAAATATTAAAAGTTACAAGTTTTCAAAATCTAGTTCCGCCTAAATTTAAGATATAGACTATAGTTCAGCAATGGTGGTCCTAACGGTTCAAAACTGAAATAGAAATTTTTAAAATTCAATTCGCGTGTCAAACATATAATGCGTATATAAAAAAACTGCTGTTTTAGCGTGTAAGTATTTGTGTGGAACCTCCTGCTAATCTCGTTAACTCTATCTAAGCTAGCGACCTTGTGATTCACGTGTATAATACAGGTTTATAAGAGGTAATAGTTGAAATCCCTCTCGCTATTATTAGCACATTTGTCGATTTTTCTACACTGTTTCGTAAATGCGCTCGCTTAGATCCATCCTTAGTTATCTTAGAATCTCTTTTTAGAATCTTTAAACTTACAAAAAAACTTCTATTGTCCGAGTCATTTGAAATCGCCAATCGCGGGTCTTATTTTCGCCATCATAGGCCAAGATCATTAAAGTTTTGATTAGTGAACTGCTATATCTTTCCAGTACTGTTGTATGGTATAGAGGCCTGGACTTTAACTAAAGAGTTACTTAGGAGAATAGATGCTTTCGAAATGTGGATCTACAGAAGAATATTGCGCATTTCGAGTACCAGCAGAACGAAGAACGAATTCTCTATCTCTAAATTTACTTAATTCTGAGTAAAAACCCTCACTACTGTCATGTGTCAAGCATAAAACTAGTAGTTTGTTTACATATCATGACGTACAATGTACTGCAAGCACTGGCAACTCGAATTATTTATGGTAACGCAGCGATTGACTTTGAGTGGGGGTAATGACTGCTTATACACTTTTGATGCTGCAGTCGTTTACAGTTAAAAGCTTGCAAAGTGCACGTTTGTATTTTTAAAGAATTAATAAGAATTCAGAATATTGCATATTTTGTACAGTTGTTCTAAAACGTTAATTTTCTTGATTAATACAAATTAAATTATAAAATGTAATATTTCTATATTGTATTTTTAAACCTATGTAGGGTTACTACGTAGTGACGGAGCTAGCTCTTAAAATCTGGAGGGGCCAGGAAATATTTCAGTAAAATCTGGGGAGGCAAGAAATAATTGAGGGCATCATTTGTTATTATTAAATTATATTATATTGTCACATAGGTAATCCTAGGTCAGGATTACGACATCTAGACATTGTGACGGTCAGCTGTGTGATTGAAAACTATTCGTCAGCATCTGACGTATGTGGCCTGATTACGAAATTGCAGACATCGCAATTTCATAATGAGGAAATATTTGTCATGGCGAATGAATATTGGAACTGGGTTAAACTTTCGGTACTTAATAGATGGATGTCGAGAATATTGAGGTAGTAGCCAACTCTGCTGCACATATTAGTCCAGAAGGTGACGACCACGACACCGACGCCAGATTCTAGTATCTAGAGGGAAGCCAAGCAAGTAGTGACCATGTGAGTGGGAGAAGACGTCTCCAGGCTCCTCGACTCCCGGATGGGTAGCCCCCGCCTCGGAGATAGGTCCAAGCCGATCCTGGCCAACACGGGGTGGACCGAAGACTTCCCCAACTCCATGGACCAATTCAAACATTATTTTGTAAATGTGATATACATATTTAATAAATTTGTTATGTTGAAACCAGGAGTTGTGTCTCAATCAAACCACCCACGTGACAATATATTTAAGGTGAAATTACAAGTGATGTCTAAAAAACTCACTTGCGCACACAATTTTGTCCAAGCTTTTCTGGGGGGGGGGGGCAACTGGGGGCCAGAGCAATTGGGGGGGACCCCCCCGCTAGCGCCGCCACTACTACCATGTAACAATACGTTAGTATTTCAAGGTATTTTCTATTCTGCTATACGAAAAATCCCTGCTTTTTTAAAGTCAAAATCCCGAAATTGGCTGATCAAGAATTAGATACCGTAGATAAAATAATGATAGCTGATTATTTTTAACTAAAAGTGTAAATTGAAAAGTAATTCATGGGACAATAGCCCATAAGAAGTTTTATTGTAGTAGAAATGAAACAATATCAGCAACAAATCTAAAGTGAGCTGACGGAATAACGGGTGTTCGTCACGCTAATATTAACGTTTACGGCCTCGCGCTAAGAGCCAACTATCGGTCACATACAGAAACACAATCGAAAGATTCATATTACCAATTTGCATGTGTTGTGGGTCTAGTGAGGTAGCGTTAATAGGTGAGAGAAGTAGACTGGTCTCCCACGCTGAGAGCACTGAACAGTTTTAATGTTTACACTTGCAAGAACAATGAATGATTTGCACCTACCTCTGCAGGTGTAACACGTGTGTATTGCCATGAATCATTAGACAATGGCGTATAAACTAAATCACAATCGCACAAAGAATTGCTACGTGATTTTCTAAAAGCAAATATAAATTCAGTAATTAGAATCTATGCTTTCGATTGATTCTAATATTAGATGATAGACCCGAGAACAAAGACGATGAAATTAAAACTAAATTGTTAGTGATTAGCGTGTTATCATTCTTGTTATATTACAAAAGGTAACTACAAAGTAAGCACTCGTAATTTTCACCTTAGATATGTGTTATCCGTTTTACCTTACTAAATTATAATACAAAACAATCAATTAGCAGTTCTAAACGTTTCCGTGGTGGCTCGTAGAAACTTTTAATGGAGGTGCTGCAACCAGAAGTAGGGGAGACTGTTGTACATTGGAACACTTTTTATATTTTCTTAATGTTTATACTGTTGGTATTTATTTTTTAAACACTAATGTAAAATTATTTTTGATTTTTCCTCTCTTAACGGGTGTACTTTTTATATTATTATTCCTTTCTTAAACTATTTTTTTAAATTATTTTCTAAACTCCTGCAAAGTGTTTCATTCTACAAATAGTCATGTACCTTGGAGCATGTCCTCTTGCACATTGAAAAATTCATTCATGTTAATTACTATTAATATAAATAATTATTATTCATTATGTATAACAGTGTAGAGCAGCGGTTCTTAAACTGTGGTCCGCGGACTCCTGGGGGTCCGCGTAGCAATTACCGGGGGCCCGTAAAACAATTTTGACTTTAACTTTACATCCCCAAACTTTACGCTTTTATTCAAATAACTCATTTAATAAAAATCCTACATGGTCAAAACTTTTTGTATTTGTTGTTACCTAACTAGTTATTAACATAACTAAACAATAATTAGTAAAAATTTAATTATTTTTATTCAACTGCAAATTATTGACAAAAAACATATTATAATAAGATCTATTTTGACCAATATTTGACCAAGAAATGTTTGGAGAAAGGTCCTCACCTAGATCCAGATAAAATTAGAATAACCCGGAAATTTTATAACAAAGTGGAGGTGAGTAAGAAATTGAGAAAGACCAAGATTTTATCTTTGTTGTTTTGATTAATAATCATTTTATCAAAATTCGCGTTCGGTAAATAACATTTTTTCAACAATTTTGTATTTTCGGAACGAAAACCGCATTCTTAGTTGTAAATTGATATTTACGTATACAGGTAACCCCCGTTGATTGCGACCCCGGCTAATGCGGATTCGTTATAATGCGACCGACAATTTAAGATTTTTAAGCTATCAGACACTTCGACAAAGCGTGGAATGAAGTCACCCATTCGTGTATGAAGGGTGTTTGGACAAGATTGTTCAGTGAAATTGCTGAAGTTCACTGCAATCATGAAAATAATGTTGAAAATATCATCGAAGATATTAGTCATATAGCTATTCCGATTTAGCCATCGAAGGTTTTGATGAAGATGATATTCAGACTTTGTTAAAATCACACGGTGAACCTTTGACTAATGAAGAGCTGCAGGAAATGGACGTCCCTAGAAAATGACAAACCTGTTCCCGTGCGAAATTTAAATGTTAAAACCATCGAAAAGGCCCTTTCTTTTCACAATCAATGCATGGAGTTGTTAGAAGAGAACGACGAAGATTACGAGCAGATGAGTGCTGTTCAACGTGGCTGTAATGCATTACTTGACAGTTATCGGCAAATTTTGCGCATTAAACGTAGAGAGGCCAAACAAGGGAATCTAGATTCTTTTTTGCAACGTGGAACAAAATAAATAAATTATTAATTATTTAATGTATGCATTTTTGTTATTCTTAATGTTTATTTAATAAATAAAGTATTTTTCGAGTTTTACAATGTTTTTGTCAAAAATCCCTCGTTGATTGCGAAATTTCGCTTAACGCAATCATGTCCAGAACGTATCCCCCACGTTGAACGGGAGTAACCTGTATTCTATTAGCTAATCCGGTACTGAAGTACTGATCCACCTCTATTTGCAATACCTAATATCGTAGACTCCAGTTTGGTTTTATCAATAACTAAAACTCATTTTGGGAGGCTTTCGGTGAAGGTTTGTCGTGGATGGACAAGCGAGAGCAAGATATGACAAGATCATCATTATTTGTCTGTCCATGATACGTATCACATGTCGTGCCCGAGCACTGGACACAATCCTCTTTATAAAATGCATTTATACGTGCACGTCTAGTCCGACAGACCGCGAGGACGTCTGCTATATTACATCTGCACTTGATGATGACAAAAATTTCATTTTCTACAATGTCAACTTGAAAAGACTATTTCAAGTTTTATTTTTATTTATATTTGGATGCAATTTATTCCTAAATCCGAATGTAATTAATACTATAAAAGACAATTAAACTACAATATACATATTATAAGATTTACTCTTATTCAAAAACACAGATTAAATATGGCTGAATGCTGAAACGCCATGTAAACATTTTATATGCCAATACTGATAATAGCAGCAAAATAATTTTTACTTATAATAGTTATAACTAGTCAAAACTCTTGATAAATAAAATTATAATTTGGTTAAGTGTTAATTTTTTGGGGTATCGGTCTAATAAAGCTAAGTTCTTTTCTTGTCAATTAGTTAAAACATATTTTATTTGCTGACTAGTTTCGATTCTCTCTGAATCATTTTCAAAGCTTGCAAATATAAAAATTACAACTTAGTTTAATTAGACCGATACCCCAAATAATTAATACTTAACCAAACCATTTAATACGGTCAAAGAATCTATTTATACAAAAAATTATAATTGTTTTTCATTAAAATAGATGTTTATCATACATTAATTAATAAAAATGGAGACTATAACTATTTTTTTTTTCTCGGCCTCATACTTATACTCTATTTCAAATTAGAAAAGAGTAGATAGCGCTGCGAACCGAGTACGATTTACACAGGACAAATACAGTATAGCAGTTAATTTAAAATAAGATACAACTGGGGCATGGGCGTAGTAACAGGGTTAGCAAGTGATTTTTTTAATATAAAAAAGGAATTGTTTAGTAAGATATTGAAATAAACAAGGCAGATAATACACTTATGTGTATTATCTACCTTGTTTATTCGACATAAATTAAGTATAATGGGAAATTAGAAAAAATTAAAAGAATATTCATTTTTTTAAATTATGTATTATATATAAAAAGAGAGATTTGGCTAAAAGAGTTTAAATAAAGCAATAAAACAAAAAATATATCTTTAGAGCTAAAGTTGATTATTTAAATATTCATTGTAAATGAAAATTAAAAATATATGTAAATATGAAGGTTTAAAAATTATATCAATAATTTCTTCTTTGGGAACTATCAGCTGGGCTTTCTTTTGGCCTCACATTAGTCCTCTATCTTGATCTGTTAATTGTCAAGTGTCAAAAAATATGTTTACGTCAGATAACCTAAAATATATATAACAGCGTAAAACAAATTACATGGAGAATCTTCTCCATAAAATCTACGCCAAGAATATAAATAAAAGTCTAAATATGTAAATAATATGATAAGAAAATATACGGAAAAAAATAAAATAATATATATTTCCAATGTACGACACTGAACATCTGTCTTGGACTAAAAACAATATTTTAACATTGTAATAGGGCTGGTGTTCTAAACCAATCAGAAACAAGGACAAGCAGCTCCTATCTTCTTACACACATTTTTCTAAGCTGATATAGAGCATAGTTTCTACACGTTAGATGATTATATGACGATATCCACAAAAAAATCATTTTTTGTCTATCTGTCTGTCCGCCCGAGATTCTCGCAAAAAGGCTGGACATATTTTCACGTTTTTTGGCATGATGATATAGTAAAACTAGGATTCGAACATAAGTTATAAGGTATCTCAAAATTATTATTCTAGGGAAGTCTTCGGGGCTAAAAATTAAAAAAAACTAAAATATCTCCATTATTATTGACTTAACAGAAAAAAATATTTAACAAAAATTGTTTATAGTATGAAAACAAATCTTTTTTGTACAATGCATTTTTTCAATTAGATAAATATTTGTGGAGTTATTGGGGGAAACTAAAACTAAAATCAACATATATCTCCCCTATTATTATATTTACTTAACGGCAAAATCATATATGACAAAAATAGTTTGTAATAAGAAAACAAATCTTTCATTTTTATGCATATTTTCATCTTCACAGTCCGAGTTGAGCATAGGCCTCCTTTATCCAGGTTTCATGACCATATTTTCAATCTATGTACATTCAGGAGTAATATGGTCAGTATTACGTCCATTTTTTAGAGTACACAGAAAGGTACCTACAGTGTACAGCCGGTTACGAACGGCTAAGCAAAACCTGTAATTTGTAAAAAACTTGACAAGAACCTTATTATGCGTATCCAAAAAAATGAATTCTTCAAGTTCATTAAATTTTAATTTTTGTTTTTGGCGGATTTATGAATTACATAAGATAATTTTTAATATAATATAATTTATTGTAAAATTAAACTGGTCATTAAATATGTCCAAAGTTTGACTAAATAAAATTTATGTATCCTGTCAATAAAATGTCTTTTCCTTGAAAATTATTAAGTTGAATATCTTATAATTAAAATCAACTTTCTTTTTTAATCAAAGATTGATTCTACTGGAAATAATTGTAACAGTTGAAATAAACGTTTCAACGTCCGGTGATAAATGCATATTTGCTCAGTCGTTTTGTAGTTTCAATCATCTTTTACGACCAATAATAATTTTTGTTTTCGTTGGTTCAAGACCATGCATATGTGGACATTAATGACGAAATGTAATTGACCCGATGAATTGAAAACCTAACCTTAACTTGTCATTCATCTGCATTTATTCAATTAGTCTTAGTGCGTTCGCTGTCACCCTGCAATTGGACACTTATACAGAGATGGAGTTAGGATTTAGCACGCATAAAAATAGGTTTCATGACAACTGGGGCCGTAAGACAATTCGGGCCGTTCACAATTGGGGCTTTTCACAACTGGGGCCATTAACCATTGGGGCGATGGACAATTCGGGCCGTACACAATTGGGGATTTTCACAACTGGGGCCATAACTATAAGAGATAGAGTCTTCTTTTGTTTAAAATAAAAAATAATTATTTTATAAGTTGGCATAAATTAAATTGCGTGTTTTTTTGAAAAAAAATATTTTAATGGTTTGATTAAGTACATTTTAGTGGGAATTAGAATAAATAAAAAAATTGTATTTTAAGGGTTGGCTTAAGAAAATTTTCGTGATCATTTGATTAAAAAGAAATTGTATTTTAAGAGTTATATTAAGTAAAATTTGATGCTCTTTTGACTATATAAATAAAAAATGTTTTTTAAGGGTTGGCTCAAGTAAATTTAAGTGTTCTTTTGAATAAAGATCATTTTGAACATAAGCTCACTTCAATCGGTAAAAAGTGAGCTTGTGACAACTTAATTAATTTCATTTGGTTCCGCACAAAACTAACAAACGTGTAATAGCTATAGGCTAATCCAAACTGTATATTCAGTAACCAAATACAATTTTAATTTTCTTAAGCTGTCACAAGCTCACTTTTTAACGATTGAAGTGGGCTTCTCCTAAACAAAAGTTTCATTCAATCATTAAAAGTACTAGAATTCATAATCTAGTTCCGCTTAGCCAAAGAAATCGACTATACTTTTATTTTTTCAGAAAATATTGTTTTTTAATATTGGCAGCTCTGAGCTACTGTCAAATTTTATCAGCTGCGCCCTTATTGTTTGTTATTGTTACATATTACTATTTTAGGGTTTTGTAGGTATGACAAAAAAAAAAATCCCTTAGAACAGTGGCTTTCTTTCATTGAGTATGCGTATTTTTAGTTTCTAATTTATTGTTTTTAATACATAGTCTAGTCATTTAGATGGGCTGCGCGCCAAAATTTTTAACTAACTAACTAACTAACTTAGAACAGTGGTTCCCAAACTTTTTCGGTTCCGGGCGCCCTTAATGTATTAAAATTTTCCCGCGGCGCCCCAATAAAAAAAGGTCTTCAATTTTAAACTACAAAGTGATGACCAAAAAAGTCCTCACTTCTAAACTACAAAGTTGCGGCGCACAGTTTGGGAAACGCTGCCTTAGAACGTCACTCATGTGTCTGTCTGTACTGTAGAAATTGTGGCTAAACTGCTGGACCTAAAAAGTGGATATTTGGCAAGCGTTTACAATTTTTTGACCCACATAGAGGAAAACTATAAACTATTATTAACAATATGTATTAAACGAAAAAATATTTAAAAAAAAATCGATTGGGGTATCAAATGAAACCTTTTAATGCGTGGATAAACCAGCATACTCTTATTTTTGAATAATCTTTTTTTTTGGGTTTGTTGTAGCTATGTACATACGAGGGATGTTTCCAAAGTTCTGGGAATTTAGCTATAATTTTTATTATTTTGTTAATTTTTGTCAATATCACAATGTAGTTTTTCAACATAAACTCCATTTAACTGAATACATTTATCCCAACAATAAACTAATTTTTTTAAGCCGCCCTCAAAGAACTTTTTCGGTGTCTCGGTGTTCTGGTCCCAACAGCTTTGGCACCCAGCGCGGCGAAACCTTGCTAACGCCCAAACAATCATGCAAGATGTCATGAACTTGTCGTGTACCTATCCCTAGGCGCACACTAATTTAACGAATAGTCATTCGCCTGTCCTCTTTCAGTAGGTCTTCGACGGCAGTAATGTTTCTTTCATTTACCGTGCTTGGGCGCCCACCGCGTGGATCGTCTTCTAGTAATGTTCTACCGGTTTTAAAACGATCGATCCACCGATAAACAGTACTTTTGGATTCTACAGACTCACCAAATACTCCTTGCAGACGCTGAATAATTTCTGATGTTTTCACACCTTCTTTCCACAAAAAGAAAAATATTGCTATTGATTTTGCTTCGTCTTCCATGGTTACAAAAACAGTGCTATGAAAACGCGTCTATATCAGTCGAACACCTAAATCAGACTGAACAATATTGCACTAGATATTTGCATAAACATGTCAAGACTTGCCTGGCACCAATAACATTGCCTATAAGTCCTGCGTAATTTAATTATAGCACAATTCCCAGAATTTAGGAAACATCCCTCGTACTTACATATAAACTTGAAATATCTCACTTATTATTTATACAATAATAAAAACCTTTTATGCAAGTTATTTATATTGAAGAAAGGATTCATTTTTAAAATCTGAACAAAGTATGGGTTCCTCAGTTAGTAACATAAATAAAGCTTTTTTAGGGGGCCCCGCTGTTGGTGCTTGCGTCGGGCCCGCATTTATTTGGTCCGGCCCTGTGTACTTACATATATATTTATTCAATAACGATTAATAATTTCTAGACATAATACAAGTGTTATCTTTTCCTAAAAAATACTAACACACAAGCGTGGATAAACCAAAGGAAACATGACGTCACCCGATTAAATTATCCTACGCGCAATTTGATCCGTCTTATAAAGATATATTACTCAGTGTGATTTATTTAAGTAATAACACATTTGACATTCGATATGCTACGAGTAATTACAATCTTGTTATAGAACAACAACACACTACTACGACTGCAACTTGGGCCGGGGGGAGGGGTTAACAACAGAGGCAAAAGGGGAAAAGAAGGACTCCAATTACCAAGTTCAACGTGGGCTAAAAATAGATGTAATAATCATCACAACTTACTTATTACGTTACTGTTAATCCCTGACCTATGGCAAAGATTGGTTAAAGAAATTTTAAATTAGATTTGATAGGACAAATGATGAGGATAATAGAGGGCAGATCGGTAAAAAAAAGCTTTACCGCGATGTTTTGCCTGAGAATCGTTATCAACAATAAAATTTAACAAAGACAATCTTTCGGCTTATCTAAATTAATAAAATTGGAGGCAATAACTGATCTTTTTTATAAATTTTTCCGCCCAATATTTTGTTTCTGTACGTTTCAGATAATAATAGGACAATATCCGCAAAAAAAATTGTCTGTCTGTCCATAATTCACGCAAAAACGGCTGAGCATATTTTAACGTAATTTTGTATGACGATGGAGTAAAACCAGGATTCGAACATAGGCTATAAGGCATCTCAAAAATTTTATTCTGGAGGGTGTTTTTGGATTAAAACTGTTGATTAAAAAACTTAAAATATCTCCTTTATTATTGGAGTATCAAAAAAATTTATGATAATAAAAATTGTTTATATTAAGAAACCAAATCTTTTCGTTAGGTGAATATTATTAACAATCATTTGGGGATACCCTATAACTAAAATCTACATATATCTCCCTTATCCAAAGATTTAAAAGCAAAATCATATATAACAAAAATAGTTTACAATAAAGAAAATTTATTATTTTTAAGCAATTTTTCATTTAGATCAGGGGTTCTTAAACTTATGTAGTCCGAGGATCCCCTCTTGAACAACATTTTTTTTGCGGGCCCCATCCAAACCCTAGGCATTTTACGTCGTTCTTGAGACTTAATGGCTCAATAATCTTATAGGTAGTGCCTATAAGATGAGATTATAAGCTTATGAGTTATAATAAATATTGGTAAAAATGTATCGCTGGTTATTTTAATAAATGGTCTTGTGCATTTATAGAGATGAACATTTTTATTAGCATTACGAATAAAAAACATAAAATGAATAAAAATAGTAGTAAAAATTTGCAGGTAATTTTTTTTTTACTAATTATTGTTTAGTTTACTAAGTTAATTATTGGGAACTATGGGGAGACATACCTATGACGAATTATATTATTTACTAATTACTACTTTCTTTACTACTAATTACTACTAACTACTACTTTATAGAATCTCAGTTATTATTTACTTAATATTAGATACATATGTACTAAAGAATGATATAAAATAAAGAAACGATTATTTTCTGTTCTACTTACAGCAAAAATGTATATTACAAAAACGGGTACTTCATATAACCCATTATAATATCGTGGAACGGGATACAGACGCGTAATCCGAAAGAGGGGGGTTAGCTGACGGGTCTGAGCCCCCCTCCAAACATTCAAATTACGTTTTTAAGAGACCTGTGTAATAGAACTTGAATTTGAACCGAACAAGCACGTGTAGCACGCCAGGCAAATATGACGCTATTCCACTCCACTTCGGCAGTCCCAACTCAGAGAAGCTATACGCGTTTAGATCGCTCAAACGAACCGTAATAACAAGTTCTACAATTCTAAAAAGTGTGAATCCATAACAGTGGAAAAAGTGATAAATATTTCGACTTAACTTCAAAACGTCGCGATATTTGCAAAGAAAATATGTAAAAAGATAAGAGTTCAGGTGTTGGAAGAAAGATAAAATATCAGACAAAATGAGGGGCCGTTGGACAAAGCCGGATGAGCACGGCGCAGAAGAAAACGTTGTAAAGCTGTGGTGCACAACGTCAACTTCGCCATTAGTCCTTTCTCTGTGGAACCAACTATGTAAAATCGAATAAAATTTGTTGAAATAAAATAAATACATTTCTAACTATTGTTTCATTATTACACACTGTCACAAAATAACACTAATGTATTCTACGTAGCAGATGTGTGCCCGAAACTATCCTGCCCGATTTTTATATTCCATATATTTTTTTCCCCAATTCTGTATAACGAAATGTTTTTTAAGGTTCCATGAATTTCGTTTTAATGGGATTTAACCTGTATGTACTGGTGAAAGAATATTAAACTTGTTCTCAATATCTTACGCGATTACATAAAATTTAAGTCTGGCAGCGTCTTTCAATTTGTCACTCGTTGTTATGTTCTAAAACTGTTAAGTTGAAGTGAAGGTACATGAAAAACAAGGGTGAACACATGCAATACATTACCAAGTTCTTCGGGAAGTTGCAAGAAAATATTGCTTACCTAAAACAAAAACACATCAATTAGTTAAAATTCATTTATAATCACATCATTATGTCAGTCATTCTTAAAGTTTATAAATTAAGAAATCATCTGACAGAAGATTAACTGATATACTTCAGAAGTTAGTTGGTCGGTGACGGTTAAAAAAAGTGTATGGTTCAACCACAGAGATATAAAGAGAACATAAACAGAGTTTATAGACAAGGTAAGTGTAGCAGAGTGCGGTGAGTGAAACAGGTAGCCACCAAATTTGACTTTGCTAATATCCATGTAATATCTCCATTATGTTTTGTTTTTGTTCTTATTGATTTGAGGCTAAGAAATGTTTTATTTATTTATGTATTTTACATCGGCCTATTTCTGCCGATGCCAGGGGGCGAGCTCCTACACCTGGATGAGTGGTGAATGATTGCGAAATGAGAGTAATGTAAACATATTATTCTCGCCCGAATAATTCGATTCTCCGTTGGTGGAGAATCGAACTACCAACCTCACAAACCAGACTGTTTTCACCAGTCCAAACTACACGATTTAATGCGCTCGGTCACTCCGTTAGCGGGGCTAAAAAATGAATGGTATTAAAATAATGTGGTACATAAACAAAAAATTAAAACACCATTTTCTACTTTTTTAGGGTTTGCAGGTATGACCAAAAAACTCTTATACCGTCATTTTGTCGTCTGTCTGTCTGTTCGGTAAAAATTGTAGCCAAACGGCTAAACCTAGAGAGTTGAAATTTGGCATGCTTATACAACTCTTTGACCCGCACATAGGAAAAATACTAAAACATCTAAAAAACATATCCCCCTTAAAATATAAACAAATATGTGCTCCTCGAAAAAAAATATGTTTTTAAATATCTGAGTAGGGTATCATATAAAATCCCTTAGTACGTGGATTAACGATCAAAATTTTATTTTTGCAAAATAAATTATTATGACGCGATTTTTGCCAAAGTTGTGCAATAATTTTGTCCCACACCCTGTAGCCCAAATGGTTTAAACTAAAAATCTGAAAAAAATATAAGTAATGTACATTGGTGTGGACCGGAATAGTACAACAGGAATTTTTGATCAGATTATGTTTTCGGAAAATAACGTATTTTTCTGTTTTTTGCTTGACTATGTAAAGTATTTAATAACTTATGTAACACAGTAAACCAGCATGCTTTAATAGTGTAATGGTTAGCATGCTCGCGTTCTAATTTGCAAACTAAGGTTCGCTCCGGTCTCGAGACAATTTTATTTTTTCTGTTTTTTTTGCATTTATATTTTGTTTAACTTATTTTTTCAAAATTCTAGTTATAATTGGGCAAATGTTGCATTTAATTTTTAAATGCGTAAATTTAATAACCAGTAGAAATTGTTGAAATTATAATTTAATTCTATGTTTCAATGTACACGAAATCAGAGGGGCGGAGCTTATGACTTAAAACAACCAATGGAAGCCATAGGCGCAATTTTCAAAATCTTAATGAACCTTGTTTTACACAAAAAAAAAATAATACTGCACGTATTTAGAAACCTAAATAATGGAATTAGGCATTCGAATTAAAATTAACAAAAAAAATATTTTAACATAAAATTCATTCACTAAATACCTGCGAAAGCCTGAAATGTGTGAAAATTCACACTTCACATTATTTTTTTTTAGTTTCACCCACTTTTTCTAAACTACAAATTTTTGGACGCGCCCCTACAGTCTAAAGATTAATTAAGCATTTTTTTTTATTAGTTTCGTACATTTTCGTTAGCTACGCCACTGAAATTGTCCCCTTCAAAAACATAAATTTCTGTACATATTGTATACAGTAGTAATAAAAAATTGTTATTTAAAAAGCATATATCCAAAACTGAAATGAGTATATTGTGCATTTGAAAGCAAAAACTATGATTGGTAAAATAGGATTATGTAAAAATGTTATTTGCTAATCATTTATTTTTGTCATCTATAACAATTGTCAATCAGTGTGTATCGTGGCAAAACAATGAATCAATCAAAATTGAAAATAAACTCAGTTAAACACTATTGTTAAATAAAACAAAAATAATATATCATTGTTTCAACATTTCATCTGTTTTTTGCAAATTATTTCATATTAAACTTTGAGTAATAGTGAAAGGATTGTAATTATTTTCAATTTTAACAAAAAAAATGCTATGATAAACTTTCTGTGGTAATAAATAATAGTTTTCAACGCGTAGGTGGCGCATAGGGCTCTATAAAGTCGACCAGTCCTTTTATTTCTGTGTGTACAGATACTCATTTTAAGCATTAAATATTCTAATCAACCCCTGAATTGAAGTCGGAATGTGAAAATTCAGATTGAACCCGCGTCATTGTACTCCATAGACAATTAAGACGATAGACTTAAGAACAAAGATCCGTGGAAAGATACCACGGAACCACGACAGCTGGTAATATAACTATAAAAATTACTTGGATACTCATTTAAGGCTGCGTTTAACCCCCATAGTTACCAATGTTATACAAAACTAACAATTTGAAATAAAATATCAATCTATACATCAAATTTTGCACCGAATTTTTATCTATCTAATAGGATATTTCTAATTGTAGACACATTTATTGTAAAAATATTATCACTCAATAACTTTTTTTTTTTTTTTAATTATTTCGGACCTTCGTTTTTAACGATTGGTCTGGAGCTATTTAATACATGATAAATATGAATTAGGATGTAGAAGATTGGATTCAGATGGGATAAGGTAATTGCTAGTGAGGCCCGTCACAGCAGGACATCGGTTACGGAGGAGGGCCATGGGAAGACTCAATAACTTAATAATTGACATCTGCAACATTGTTCTGTAATTTTTTTAAATCTATTTATGGGTTTCAAATAACTTTTATATTTGTATAGTTTTGTGTAGAAATGTTCAAATAATACGCCAACATTTTTTTCGACTTGATTACTTATAGTTTAGAACCCTCGTCGAAAAATATTATACTTGATGATAATGGAATGCCAATTGGTACACGTATTCTTCACAAAAATTAAATCATTTTTACCCGTAACACCTATTTTGAGAACCGCGGCAGATTCACGATGGCGGCAAATATAGACTACCAAGTACAATAACTATAAGTAGTTTTTATAATAGAACAAAATATCTAAAAACCTTTTTGTAGAATGAAGCTTTAGCTACAATTTGCCGCATAGTACGCAAATATGCGTCGATTGGTTTACAAGGTGGCGTCTATAATGCAATTTGCTTATTTACAAATACATAACAGTGTTTTCTACAACTTAAAATATCATATTAGATAGATAAAACTTCGCTGCAAATTTTGATATATAGATTGTTATTAATTTTATTTCCGATTATTAGTTTTGTATAAGAAACTATTGAGAATTATAGGATTGTGCGCCGCCTTAAGCTGTAGACCAGGGTTTCTTAACTCCGGTTCTGCGGATCGACATTGGTCCGTGAATTTCACCAGTTCACAGAAAACATTATCATATTGGCGCTACAGTCCGAGGTGATTTTAGGCAGGGCAACAGGAGTACATGCCCGGGGCCCAGATAGAAGGGGGAGGCCCAGAAAGTAAAATATTGGCATAATAGTTGTTGTATTTGAGTGAGGACCTTTTTTTAGGACATCACTTGTATTATATAGTATTTAGCGAAGCCTAATTATAAAATCTTGCCCAGAGCCCGAAAAAAGCTAGATTCTAGGCCTCTTGTTTCCAGGTTTCGTGACCATATTTTCAATCTGTGTACATTCATGATTAATATGATCGGTATGACGTCTATTTTTTAGCGCACACAGAATTAGCTTATAAAATTATAAGCAATAATTATTATCTGCAATCCCCTTTTAGGAAAAAATGTGTTTATGAACTATTAGGGTTGTATTAATGAAACTAATATTAGTGTGGTAACTTTAGTTGTGATCTAATTCGAAATACCCTGTATGCTCACCCTAGTAAACATTATCCTGACTTGTCAAGGGGTGTTTGTATTAAAGGACACCCTGTATGTGACACCCTACTGACATAGTAAATATGGTCATGATTACTTCTTAGTAGTCTTTAATTTAGCTAAAAAAAAAAAAAAAAAAAATACAAATGAATATGAATATTTGTACAAATTCCTTCGCTAATATCAAGGGCGACCGATATTCGGGGAAAATTGTCGATACTGTACTACTTAAAATATATTTTAGGATGTGTAAGCAGCAATGTATTTTTGTTTTGTTTTCTTTAATAGAGAATTATACGTTTGCATCCGTTTTTCGAGACAAACTATTGGGATCCCGTGCATTGTAAGAGATACGAAGTCGGTTAAATTGAGGTATAGTTGCCGCATTAGTTGGCCAATGATGTATTTGGTTTTCCGGAAAAGTGCACAGGTGGAGGTGTGTTTTATATCATTGGAAAGAGAGAAAATATCTCGATTTAATGCATTTTAAACAACTTTGAGCCCCATATGAAAATTGAAAGTTAATATGAATTTCTTGAAAATGATACGATATCTTTGATAACAGCCGTCAATTCTTCATAAAAAAGTGTCAGTAGAACGTGCAAATTAGAAATTTGTATGAACTGAACACCAAATACATCATTAAAGTGGCCAAATAATGCGGCAACTTTGCCCCAATTTAACCGAATCGTATCTCTTACGGTTCACGAGATCGCAATAGTTAGGTTCGAAAACGGGCACCCTGTATATGCATGTAGGTAGAGGCGCGCATCCAGTATTTTTTTGGGAAAAAATTGTTTTACAGGCGCAGGGATGGGCTCATTATTACACGGCCATGTCTTTCAAAATTCAAGTGATGACAAAAAAGGCCTTGTTTCCAAATTACAAGTATTATAATAATAAAATATTGAGTAAAAAAACTTATGAGTTCTAAAACTCAAGTGAAGCAGTAAAAACTCAAATATGTTCCTTAAAAACACGTGTTTTTTTGAGTACTTGAGGAAGGGGGGGGGGGCTCGAGTCCCTGAGAACCCTATCTAGGAGAGTGCCTGGGTACCTCTCCATGATTACGGTAAATTTTAAACACGTATCTTGAAATTGTCAACGTAATATAACACCTTTTTCAATGAATTTGTTGCAAAGTATTTTGCTTAAGTACTTCATGGTGATCGTTGGTTCTGTGGTGGCACAATTAATATTTTTTGTGATGATAGAATCTTTTGTGCTCTTAACTTAATGATTTGTTTTGCTTTGTGTCACGTTCTTGTTTTAATACCTTGTTCATTTTAAAATCCATGATTAAATTTATTCCCATTGGAGATGTTTTGAAGTCAAGCTTACAAGTTTCCAAGAATCAGGTGTATTGTGTGTTTATAATTGCGTGCACAGGAGCAGTATTGTATGTTGTGTTGTCATTCAGTGGTGCTCTGCAAACTGGAGGTCTTGTACCATTGTACGCAGTGACTGATGGAACATGTAAGTGCGGACCAAACATAATTCACCATTACAAGTGGTCGTTACCCCGATGTAAACCCCCTTGGCTAAATCAATTATGAACTATCGAACTAATAAGATTGTTTTAGAATTTAAGGTTAGAAAAGGAGATTATGGACAATGGTTCAAGATCATATCGAAGTCAGCATGTCGATATTAAAAAATATACATAAATATGTGAAGCATAAATTTTCTTTTTTTAAGGTTTTGTAGATATCTAGTAAGCCACAAGTAATTGTGAGCAGGCCCGATAAATAAAGGGGGGGGTAGCCGGGGAAAATTCCCGAGGCCCCTAGGTCGTGGGCAGAGTCGTAGGAAGTGAGGACCTTTTTTTTTTCGCTCATCATTTGTTTAGGAAGTGGGGACCTTTTTTTGCCCATCACTTGTATTAAGACCTCTCGGCAGCCCCGATTGTGAGTACCTATTAAAAATCATATTTCGATAATGTTTCCGTCGACTTACAAGTATCGTTAATTACGAGATGCGAGCGCATCAAACTAGTTGTCTGGTTGTCCATTTAAGCTCCGTTCAGAGCTCTTAAATTAGTCGACTATAGGCTATGACTTGTGCACTGTTGATTGTTACTAATAAGTTTGTCATATGGTAATGCGAGCAATCGTTCAAAACTCTAAATTAAATACTTAATACTTAGTCGATTATCGATAGTTTTCCAAACTTATAGTTAGTGAGTTGTTTTAATGAGACAGACATATAAAAACATTGACTATCTCAGTCTGCATCGGAGAGAATGTTTATATTGTATGCCTTTACATAACTTAACAAAATGTTATCGCACCGATTACAACAAATCTCGCCCAAAATTACAAAGATGAACAGTAAATATGACCAATTTAGGTAATTAGGTTAGGTTTAGTTAGTAAAAATCTAGGACAGCAGAATTAGGAAAACGATAATAAACCTTTTGCGAAGCCGCCATAGTTGGTTTAAAGACACACAGCTGTCGCATCTAATTTCCTTAGCTGTAAACGGTGTCTTGAACATTAAAACTGTATACTAAACTTATCCATAGCGCACAATGAACAGTCGACTACTTTAAAGAATTCTGAACGCAGTTTTAGTGAAGCCAACTTAAGATAAAATTGCCATAAGAGATTGCATCACCGGAGATTAAAATATCTAGTGAATTCAAACCAATCTTTAATATCAATGGCCTTTACGTTCGCCTATTTTAAAGTTCTAGTGTAAAGTGGGAGACCTTTTTCAGCGCCATTGCTATGGCCCGGGGGGGGGGGTCCAAGTTATAAAAATGTATGTATATTTGTGCGGCGGAGTATAAATTTGCGGGATGGAGGTGAGTTTGAAAATTGAAACTATGATACTGATTATTTCACTCCCATAATCTTGCCAACTGATTCTAAATATCATCCTTGATGGAATCTTTCTGGATAGTTTATAGGTTCGGGATAATATAGGTGGATAGAGACAGGCAATTGCGTACGAAATTAATTATTTACTGAAAATTATCGGACATGGATGCAGGAATAAATGCAGTGTGTAATTGAAGGGTAGCGCTAAATCGGCTGATTAACAAACGCGAATGTAACAGTATTTATAGAGTGCAGTTGCAGTGAGTGAAATCCTGTAAAGGATCTGCGAGTGCACAAAGCAAAGAGTAGGCAATAATGCAGACACAGGCGTATGCGGGGTTCGGACATGTGTGTGTGAGTGTAGTAGGTAGGTTATTACAGATGCAATGAGCCTTCCTCTAATTCTGAACAAATCGCGTATGTAGAGATACATGTCGGGAGGCAGGCGGTGGTGTAGGCTGTGTGTATATGCCGGCCGCCCGTTCCGCTGCATCCCTATGTGTTCCGAGCGCAATTTGGCATGTCACAAAGTGAACATGGTGGCCACGCACAGAGGTATTACGTTATGTTTGCAGTTATCTGACAGCTGAAATGTACATGCCGATCCGTGCATTTGACGAGTGTGGCATTCCAGATCAACGAGCAATAGGTACCTGCCGCTGCCGTTGCACCAGACGAATCGCATGGATATTTAATGCCGGCCGGCCGTGCAAGAGCGCGGAGGCGAGAGGTGCGCGGGGAGTGCGCGATTTCGACAATATAATTTTCTAGGTGAACGATCAAACCGTTGCAAAATAGCCAAACTATAGTGAACAGTTCGGCCGATTCAACAGAACATTGCAGTTATAACTTCGTTAATAGTTAATTAAAACACAAATTTCATCGGCTAAATAGCGAGCGTGCATGAATTCGGTCGAGTAATATTAAATTAGCAGCCGTATTATGGAGCCATAAAAACACCGGCACGGATAAAATATTAGAGAGAGGTAAATACAATCAATATGTATGCATACAAACAACAAAGCCAAACAATTTGACCGCACTAATTCGTTAGGTATGTTGTGGCGGGTGTACGGGAGTGCGGACGTACGGGCGGCCGTACGGGCGGCCGTACGGGCGGCCGTCGTGCGTGCCTCAGTGCCGGGTTAGTTAACACAGAGTACCGAGCCAATCCCGAGCAGATCAGCCCAGGGCGCGCGTCGTGTGTGCTTCTCCTATTTACTAATGACAGCTCGAAAAATAACAGATATTCCTGGAGGCGCAGTCTTTGTGATGTACATTACGCTCTCCCCATCTGACGGATTCATCATCCACGTTCGATACGGCCCCGCGCACCACAGTTCTCTCGCAGTTCTCTTTGAGCATTTTAATAATGAATCTGTGTATATCTATATTTGCCGCCCGCCCGCCACTCCGCCACTCCGCCCGAGCCGCTTGGCTCAGGCAGCCGCCTCCGTCTGTACCGCCGCCGTACGCCGTACCGAGTACACAGCCGTAACAGCCTCTTTGAAATCGAATGTCAGTCGCAACAGGCGAACAATCACATCAAACGAAGGAATATCAACCGGCAACCTCTAGGGCCGCGCTCTGAATCAAACGTACTCGCAATTATCATCATCGGTCGCACATCGCCACATCAACGATACTCATTGCTCGTCGTTCCGCGTCTCTGACATTATCGCGACGTGCACTCCAGGCATCCGGGCCCAGTTTCAGTCCTCGTCTGTTCTTCATCTCCGATCTCGATCAAACGCACGCATCGCACGCACAGTCACTACCTGCCGTCTATGCAACGACCTCTCGCCCACTGCCGCAGGAAACTGACTAAGTGGGAATGTTAACACCTTTCTACATTGCGGCTTTCATAATGATCGAGTGCGATTATTAATGATCGTGTGCACTAAGCACCACAATCTTACTGAGATCCGATATCGCAACATTACCAGTGACCTACATGACAGCGGAACGTAGTAACAGTGAAAGAGCACTATTAAAAATCGACCAACTATCAGCTGGGTGAGGCGGAGCAGGGTGGACAAGAGGGGTCTCGGACGTCAGACTGATGGCAAACATTACCGTATGAGTTGTCCGCCAAGACATATGCACTCCATTTGCCTGTCCTGGAGTCGCGCTTCTCTGCGGAATCACACTAATATGTAAGCCATCATTGTCAAGCGCAAAGTGTCCGAGCCAGACCCGGCCATCCTTCAAACTTCACCGCTCTCTAAAGAATTACGACCGTTCTGAAAACATACTCTTCGTAGCGAAGTAGCTCCCCGGCGGGCGTTCTCTATTTATTTACAGCACTCTGAAAACAATAGCGAGCAATGCCTCACACCCCGAGAGCAGCTTGACCGATATGTCTCTCCGTCGGAGAAGGATGGACTGAGACGGACGTTTTCTAGACGACCAGTACGTCTGTGACATTTCTCTTAAACAATGCACAAGTTTCTTGAGTGATCGATGGACGAAGGGAGATCCATCTTTCTGTCAAGAACGGTACACGCGGAGTATACGTCTCTGTCGTGGGTTTCGCGTGTCGCGTCACACGACACTATACCGTTGCCTGTGGCCTTCAAACCCCGTGCGTCCTGTCACTTCGCAGCACCGTCTGTCCGAAAGACGGACGGACCGTGAACGAAATAGCCGTCCGAGAGATGGATTCCACTTTCTCCACGTGAATTGATGGTTTGTGTTGGGCATCTCGGTCCCGGAGGATCTGCGGAGAAGCCCCGTCCATCGTAAATCATCGATGCGTTACAATGAGATCAAGCACCACGCATCACGAGTCTCGCACATTTGGCAGCATTGCGCTAACAACGAACGGCGGCACTCATCTCCGCTCATTAGTCAGTTGATGCCTGCGTGTAACGGCCGGCGTTAATTATAATCAGGTTTGGACTCTTCTTGTGAGGTCCGCGCCGCCGGGTCAGGTGGTGAGGACTGACGATGATGGACGCGCGACGTCTGTGTAAGAGCATTCTCTGTTAGTCGCGCCTATGATCCTTGGAGCCGAACGACGTTCCCCTGAGTTCGCGCTCTCACTCACTCGCTATGATGGTGATCGAGTGCCTTGATGGATATCTGCCATTAACGGTGACGTTTTTAAGACCGACAGTTCTCGTGGTTACGGCAGTCGACCGTCTCCCACACACATCTGGCATTCGCGCGAAGAGCACGAGAAATAGGGCGAGAGCTGCCGAATCGAACGTTTGTCTTTTTAATGTTTCGTTATTCTAGAAGTAAAAATGGGAAAAGGTAAATTAGTAGCCGGTTCCCGCAGACGGAACTGTCGAGCAGAACGAGACGAGCTCTCCGTACATTAGTCCGGTAATAAATCTCAAGTTGAAAAAACACACTCGGGGCATGGTGTGTTGCTCGTTGCTGTATGCAAATACGGCCGCGTCTCACCTCTCCCCGCGGCTCCCTCTCCGTGATATATGGGGCACCAAGTGTCAAGTGAGTGATGCATTGAGAGTGGAGGGACCAGAGGCGGCGAGCGCGCCAAGAAACCAACAGCCTGCTGACGAAAGAAATTAAACAAACTTCCTCCGAACGTTACGCTTCTCCACTGTGTCGAGTGCTTGTAGCGACGTCTCGCACCGTGTAAGGGGTTGCCAGCGCCGCCGTGTGTCGTTGCACAATGCACACGGCTCATCGTGTTGCGGGCGCCACGTTTAATTATGCATGGGAACATACCTGACAGTCGCCGCGACAAGGCGACGAAATGACATCGTTACACCGCAACATCGGCCGCACGTCTCACCCCACCACACTCCTGTCACATCAAACACCCCGCACACCGCGCTACCCCGACAACCCCGCCATCAAAAATACTATCCACGTAATTAGCCACTGTACGTGGGATTTACTTACTGTTACTTAATACAAAGGAATGCACAAACGAGATAATTTCAATTACAACAAAAATTTCCTTTGAAATCTCCAATTCCTTTGTTCGTTTCTTTGAATCGTAACTTTCCTCCGGGCGGCAAAAGTAAGAAGCGTACGTTCAGAATCAAAACAAGAAATTCAGTAGAAATTAAAAGATCTCTTTATGAATGTGACACACAAGTTAATGTAAGCGATCGTAAAGTGATCGTGAAGTAAAATCGTGTCTCGGCTGAAACGGATACCGTTGCACAATAATTGCACTTGTCATATCCATATCGAAATACAATCTATCTTGATTGACATTTATTAAAATTATAAATGGGTCTGCGAGTAGTGACTGATTCCGTAGTCATTTGCATCTATTTTAAAACTATCGCGAGCGAACACGGGTCCCGAGTTATCATGTCTGTGATGGTGGTACGATTTAAAATTGCTGAAGCGAGTGTACCAAAATAATCTATCCATCTGCGAAGCTGACAGTGACAGTTCGCCGGCCTCGCTGTATCCTGACACTTGACGTGACGTTGTCTGACGGAGTGACGTAGCGGTCAGAATACCGGAGGGCGCTGTCCGTATGTCTGTAACGGCGTCGGCGGCGGCAACCCCCGCACATCATGTGTTCTCGACCCCTGTCCACCACCGTTCGCTAAATCCCCACAGAAATATAAGAATAAACTCGCTCGATCACTAGGTAAAAACTCCCAAAGTAATATCATACATCATCAACACAACCTAATAACTAAGAAATGTTTCTAATTAGCTGAGGTTCCCGTATTTCTTTCAGAATAAAAACGAATTTATTTCTCGCACCTCAAATATTTATTTTATTAAAAACGTATTTAGCTGAATAGGCTTCTTCATTATTATTCTAAACAACTTTTAATACACACAAGTTTTTTTGTTAAGAAAACAATAAATAAGATATTTCAAGTTTATAGATAGTGGTCCTCCTAGCCCCCAATATGTTCATCTTATTAAAAACTGCAATGAAAAATTAATGTTTCTTCATTTTAAACAATTATTTAGCATACATTTTTGATGTACAGTAACTCTCCAATATTCATTCAACTAAAATAAGTATAGAACAAAAGATTTGTTTTCTTATTTTAAACAATTTTTGTCATACATCTTTGTTTTTTTATTAAGTCAATAATAAGTGACATGTTTCAAGTTTTTTAATCGACGTCCCCCGAAACAACCTTTAAAATGAAAATATTGGGCTGCCATATTGTTTGAATCCTGATTTTCCTGTCATCATACCAAATTACCTAAAATTATGTCCAGAGAGCGGCAACGCATGCGGGGGGGGGGGGGGGTCCAAGGTGGCCCAGTCCCCCTAAAAACTCTTGGAAGCTCCCCCCCCGCCGTAGGGCTTGGAGAAAATTTAAAACCTGTTTGTTCAGCACTATTTGTGCTCTCGCAACTGTGTCCAGACGTTCTTGTGCAAATCTACGACAGATATACGAAGAACGGACAGACGGAGAGACTAACAGACGGACAGACAAACATATAGGCAGAAAGAAATGTTTAATAGACAGAAAAATGAATATCGTCTTATAATTTATCTAATGCATAAAAACAAAATATAAGAATGAAAAAATAAAAAGCAGATACAGCCTGCAATATTATTTATATAGAAGAAAATATATCATCCAGTGCTAATGATGCTTTTTCTATGCACACAAGTAGTAGTACACCACAGTAATTTTTCATCAAAAAATAAATGAATAATATCTTACCCTTGTCTGGATTCAAGATGAATGCGCACATTAAAATCGGTGTAATAATTTAAGTCCAGTTATTTATATCAATAATTCAACACACTTTCTCCACTGTTTGATTTATAGAATAAACACGTGCAATTGGGATTGAATTTAAGAGAATGCGACGTAATGAAGTGAATGATTGACTGGTACAACGTCACCGATCACTGGCGCAGAGTGTGTTGCAGCAGCAATGAGACTGACGAGACAGAAGGGAGACGGCTCTCGGTGCCTCACAGCGACACCGTAAGCGTAGGGCCCGGGTCGGGATGGTGTCGCCAAGCTAAACCTGTCACCCGCTTCCACGCAAGAGGAAACATAAATTGAAAGAGCGTCAATTACTTCAGTCAACCAGCGTTCATCTCGCTCACCGACAGATAACGCCCAATTAGTTGTCTCTGTCCTGTTGCCTCGGACAGAAAAGAAAAAAAACCAGCGAATGATAACATCATGATTAGTGTTCCCATGGAAACACGGTAGGAAAGACCATGCAAATCCGTTCGGACCTTACTTTTAACGTCGTTAATCTAAATTAGATTTAAAAAAAAAACTTCGTAGGAAGAGAAGAAAAAACATGAGCAACTCAAACAAAAATATCGCATCGGATGAATGGTAACGAACGACGAACACGTAGTTAAGACTAGTGACTCTGTTGGAAAGTTAAAAATCAAATCGACTAGAAATTAATTAATTAAATTTTTAGGTAAAAACTCGCAAATCACGCAACGATGTACGAACAACTAGTCTGTTTTTTTTTGTGGACTGGATTCCGATGACTAATGGACCGCCATAATGAGAACAACATTTTTCAATCAATGTCATAAATAAAATATGTCACAGATCACATCACAACACTACATCTATGTCAGAGCGAAATTAAATTACACTTGTTTATTGTTTTCGAACTGCGATTGATGTACTGTGTGATTTTAAATAAAACTTTTTGAACAATCAGCTCGGCGAAAAGTGTACTGCGTGTATGCACGGTTATGATTAACGGCGGAACATAAAATATATGCACAAAATATTACATCAATGCCAGGCAAGTTGGACGAGGCTGAACGATGAGTGCGAACCGCTGTGCGTACCACTATTCTATGCATGTGTGTAATATGTATGTGTGTGTTTATGTACATAACTTGTACAAATTGAAATAAATAATCCCCCATAACATAATATTCGTTTTACAAAAGCCCGTTTCACAATTATCACATCGCGTGTTTGGCCACGATATACAAATTGACGAATGCGTCAACGGTGGGCTGACAGTCTGCGGAGGTGAAGAGGGGGGATATTGGGACACTGATCGCGGCCAAATTAACTGCAACATCCGAAAAACTGTTAAGATAACTGTAGTGGCAGGCTGACGATACTCGTTACTTAGCAATTATCTCCAGATGTTCAGTTCTTCGCAACGTTAATGCAGCGCTGCTCTTTGAAAATACTGGTTTAAATAGCGCAATAATAGAGGTTATTTATACAAGAACAAGATCGGAAAATGAGATAACAGACACAAGAGGGTCGCAGTACGGTACGAGATCGAGCCGAAGAAAGCGCACACACTGAAAGTGCAGAGTGGTTGTATCAATGGCACTAGTTCCCATCCCCGCCGTCTTCCAGCCACTGCACCGGGCCAGGGTGCGGGATGAGGGGTGAATCGAGTGTTCAACCACCGCATAACAAGGGTTGACTGAAAACAGACACCGGTTAGCAGATCCAACGGTGGATATCAAGATCGGTAACATCTTAAGGCGACAACAATGTGTCGAAAACTTTTCATCGAGCCACGGATTAAATAAGAAACGGATTAAACTTTTCCACTTGGATTACGCACATTCTATTCCGTTGTCCCACCGTTAAAAATCCTTCTCCACCTCTTTTTATCGCCCTCAATAGAGTTGCTGTCATATAAACTTGTTTCTTTACACACCGGCCGCTCCAGTGTCAGTTTATAGAGATACGCTGTGTATTTATTGCAACTATAACGCACAGTTTATGATCTGGTTGTGTCAGGACTCTGAAATGCATCTCTGTAGTTAGGGAGCTTTAATGCGATCACCTACGTGCACCACCTATTGCATCAAGGCTGCCAACAACGAGAAAAAACTCTCGGCGATGCGCACTCAGTGCCCGAGCCACTCAGCCGGACTGTAAATCGACTCTAATTTAGATATACTTAACAGTAAACACAATCCCACGTTTGCACAGTTCTAGAGCAGGCTAACAAGTCTTGTTATCGAATTACTTTTGGTTCGCGCATCCGAGATACCTGTTCGAGGTTGATGACGTAACGTGCGGATGTCGCGGATATCGGGTGCAAAAATACAGTATGTGTGCGTGCGTGTATGTGTCGAGCTGCATGTCCGAATGCGTCATGTTAATTATGTTAATGCATTGTTAACCTATTTACAGAGTGCTAAATTAAATCAATTATGCATGAGTTCGAGTTATCTTCATTTATCGACAGTTTATAGCCGTCTTAGTGTTGGTAGATTGCGGTTAGCCGCGGGCAACAGCGGACAGATCTACTGCAATCTACAACTACAGAGCTTTTCCATTGTCGACTGTTTATTTATACATAAATACATTTGCAGGGACAGTGCATGACGTGCGTATGTCACATGCAAATCAACTAATTAATAGCTTCAAACCAGTATGGAATTTGTTTTTATTTCGCAAGTAAATAACTCGCGATCGCACGTGGCATATTTATGTGACAACTGCCGGCATCAACTACTGCAGTTCTATAAACTGCACTAACACAATGATAAATGTTTGACCATTGTAGCACAAACTACCCCTTTGCAAAGAGACGGCGCACACAATATCAATCCATAAATCAAAAGGCCCAATAGATAAATCTGGCGAAACCATTTGTGTTACTTTTGGGCATATGCGCGCGGCTTGCACACTTTCCCCCTTGCGTCCGCGGTATACGATTCCTGAAATTCACGGGGTTTTGATATTTGAACCTTACATGATTGACTGCCGCGACACACGGCAGAAGGTGCTGTACAATCGGCTTAACTTTGTGTAGTAAAACCAGGAATTAGTTTGAAAAAGAAACGTTTGCGCAACACCGGTTCTTAGTTATTGTTCTATTTATGTCAAAAACTTTTTTTCCGTCCCTAAAATGAATTATTAGGCGAGTAAACTAGCCATATCTCATCCTGTCAGTCATTGTGAGTCACGTAAAGTCAGCGGAGGTCCCGCTAAAATGCGGGCTGCACAATACCAGAGCCGATACCGCTGCAAATGGCCCCATTCTTACTTTCTCCATCCAGCTCTCTGCATTCATCGTTAAAATGGGCCACATTTTACGACACATTTACATACAATTTATTAATGCAGTAAGTGAATAATGACACTGTCCGAATTTTATAGCCGGAAAGCCAATAACGTAACGCGCTTGAATTATTATAACTAGAAATTAGAACGGATAAATAATAACAAAATTCTACAACTTCTAAGAGGAGCAAAGGTCCTTAATAAAACACGTCCATCTTGTACGGTTTTGGACTGTTCTTGATTTCGTTACAGGGCTTTCCCATTTCTTAAGCCACTGTTCGCCTCCATGAGTTTGAATTAACCAACTTTTCTCTTTCCCTAGGGGTTCAATTGAAATCTGCCTGATAATGATTTCCTCGTCTCGCCTAGCTGTCCCATCTACTACCATTTTCATAATTGTACAGCGCACCTGATTTCTGTTTGGCGTGTAATTCACTACAGTTCCTGGGTGGCAAGGGAGCCTGTAGATTTTTTCAACGGGGGGGGGGGGGGGACAAAATATGAAGGCATATTTAAAAAGATATTTAGTAATTTATAAGATAAACTTTCATAAATACAACACAAAAAGGAAATTATGAAAAAAACTCCTTTTTTTACTGGGCGGCACTTCAGGCTTCTAGTAAAGGGAGGGGGCAAAAAGGAAATTTAGAAAAAGATTACTTTTTTTTTTACTGGGCGGCACTTCAGGCTTCTAGTAAAAAGGGGGTGCCAAAAAGGAAATTCAGGCTTCTAGTAAAAAATGCAAGGAAATTTAGCGAAAAAATAAACATCTAAAATGCTTCTAAAATCAGATATTAGTAAACAAATGGAAAATTAAACTTACTATGATTTTAGAAATCAGAATAAAGTCTATAATACTACTTTGTTTTAGCAACAAAAATATAGTAAAAAAAAGTTTAATTCTGTCTTCGTAATATTTCGGGTTTGCGCGTATGCACGTTGCTGGGTTAAAAGAGGAGAATAAAAAGATGGTCACAACCTTTTAAGCCGTTAAATCACATTTTGAAAAAAATGCCATTTTTTTAAGTGTTGATCTTTAAATAAAATTCATTGACTTTTAGTCAATAATTTTGGTCATACATATCTTATATGAGAAACTCACGAACAAAAAAGTTCCAAAATTGAACAAATTATTTAAATTTTATAGCTTAGCAATCATGCCAATGTCATTGCATTAAAAGTTTTATTAGTTTAAAAATTACCACCACACTTTAATTAGAATATCACGCATATTTACAAAAATTAAATTTTCTCATACATCCTTTCGCCACATTATTACCAAGTTCTTCTATTAGTTCTTCCACTTCCAAATTTTAATCAAAATCATTAGAGCTGTTTTTGATAATATTAAAAATGGTAATTAAATATGATTATTTTATTTTGGTTTATTTTATAATAGTTATAAAAAAATTATTTTAAAAAATGTATGTGGGAGGGGCTAACCTAATTTTGCATCGGGGCGCCAGGTACCCTTGAGCCGGCTCTGGGGGGAGTGCTCCCTCTTTCCCCTAATTAAAGGTGCCCATTCTGGTTGGTAATAGTTTCCTGCCAGTTGATTCCTACATTCTTCTTTAACATTTTTTGACAAATGTTTGCAACTTATTCGATAGTGTTTCATTTGTTACCCAAGTGATATTTTAGTTAAATATTCGAAATTTTATTTTCTTAGTGATTTGGACAGAAAACCAGAATATGTTCAGTGTAGCAAACACCAACTTTGCTTTTTGAATCCTAGCAGTGTCCTCGCTGGTGGAATTCTTCTCCATCCAGTTCTGCATAGCTAAATGGGTCACATTTTACGATACATTTACATACAATTTATTAATGCAGTAAGTGAATGATGACATTGTCCGAATTTTATAGCCGGAAAGCCAATCACGTAGTGCACATGAATAATTATAACTAGAAATTAGTTCGGATAATAAATAATAACGTGATGATCACAGTATAATGTTACAATATACAAGAGATACATGACGAAGCAATACATGTCTTCCTGTATGCTAATTACACCTCAAACATATTAAAACCTATTTAAAACGATACTATTTACGAGTAATGACGCAGCATAACATCCATTCTTAAACTTAAGATGCAATAATTATAAATCAATATCTTATGTCGAAATCTACTAATTTAATCAACGGATTTCCTACAAGACATCCTGTATTAAATCACTTTTACACTAGACCAAATTAGTCAATAAAACTAGTAAGCAGTTAAAATATATGTTACTGTAAAACACTAAAAGTCGGCTAAACCAAATGCGGAACCCGAATGAAGCAAGCTCGCATTGACGACGTTGACGAGCTAAGTGGAATCCCTCTTTATTTCGTTTAACGCTCTACATTCTAAGGATCCGAACACGTAGAAGGCTTGTTGCCGGGCATTGTTACATTCAACACTCACTATAAGTCAGAGCCGGCCCCCTTAAAGGAACCGGGCTGCAAGTAAAGTCGCTCAGAATACAAAATTGTTTTAAAAGGGTAGGAATCGGGGAATTACTCAGCAGCAAGTGCTGGCTGAAAGCTGAAAGCACTTGTCCAAAATGCAAGTGTTTTTTAAATTTAAAAAATTTCCTTCACTTCCAAAATTTCAAAATAAGAGTGATGAATAAAAAAAGCTCCTCAGCTCTAAAATTCAAGTATATTCTTCATAAACACTAAAATCACGTGTTTTTTGAGCTATTGGAGAAAGGGCTCAAGGTCGCCGCCCCCCCACCTCGGTGTGCGCATGCTAAGAGCTTTAATTTAATACCCTACATGAATTAAAAAAAAAAAATCAAAACTACAAAATTACTTTTTATCTATTCCGGGCCATATCAATATGCATTACTTAGATTTTTAGATTAACCCCTCTGAATTATAGGGTGTAAGACAAAAGTGTTTTTGCATATTTTTGGCAAAAATACTACTGTTCCTTAATCTATGTTATAAGAGTTTTTCTTTTATTAACACAATAAATAATCATTATTATTTTTTTATTTTGTATTCATAAGAGAATAATTATGAAAGCCAACGGAGTGGCCGAGCGCATTGAGTCGTGCGGTTTAGACTGGTGGAATATACAGTCTGGACTGGGTGGTCGGTGGTTCGAGCCTCCTTCGTTGGTGATATTATTCGGGCGAGAATAATATGTTTATATTACTCCCATTTTCACAATCATTCACACCTCATCCAGGTGTAGGAGCTCGCCCCCTGGCATCGGCGATTAGCCTCGTTGCAAAAATAGGCCGATGTAAAATAAATAAATTTAAAAAAAATAAATAATTATGAAACATAATCCAGTGTTATAATGAGCTTCATTATAAAACTGAACATTTTATTTAAAAAAAATAATAAAATTGGTACATTAACCTGCAAATACGAAACCAAAATTGGCAATTAATTATTCATATACTAAATTCCCTAAAAGACAATACTGTTTTATTATATAATGCAATATTTATATTATTTTAAAAGGTATGCAAATGCAAAACAGAAAAAAATAATTATTTCTATTAAAGCTTATTGCCGCAGCTGTCGATTAGATAACTTGTCACTTCGCGACTCGTTTTATAAGTTCGACGCGTGCGGCAAATCATGCCTTATGAAACTTATGTTTTAATATACTATTTCAACGATCCAAAAAAATGCAATATTTTCGAAAAACTAATCGCGTCTGAGATGGTGAGATCAGCTAACCGGTCCGATATACAGGACACATGGAAGCATTTGACAATGAACATATCAAGACAGTGCCCAAAGAAGAAGAAGAATCTGATCTAAAATTTCTGTTCCGATTCCCATCAAGGTATTATACATTTTTTTTTTGTACGAGTATTTCTAAACCAACCCATCTAGAACATAAGATGTGGAACAAAAGTATTGACACCATTTTGGCGAAAATCGCATAAAAATATTTGTTTTCAAAAGCAAGAAGGATCAAGTGGTTTTATTTGATTTAAAAAAATGGACATCTATGAAAAATGACTGAAGAGGACGAATTGAAGTAATGACCAAAAAAATAAAAACTGACCGAATTGAAGTGAAGACAAAAAAAAGCACTGGATGAATCGAAGTGATGACAAAATAAAATCCGGCTTCAAATGGGTTCAAATTCTCTCCAAATCCCTAGCTTCCTACACCACTGCCTACGAAACCATAAAAACATTTTACGTTGGTCAAAAACTGGAGCAATGGGAATTTTTTTTTCATGCTCTTCACCCCAAAATTAATCTCTATTAAAACTAAAAATAGTTAAATTTGACTGGGCAATATACACGAATATCGTTATCAGTATTTTAAACCTTGGTTTTAGTATTCTTTAAAAAGTATAAAGTAAATTTTAAAACCCGAAAAAGTAAACTGTCTTCCACTAATGACCCTAGAATAGAATACACAGACCGCTAATGTGCAAACAACGCGAGTACCTATTAAGAAAGGACTGTGTAAACGCAACGTATACCTGAGCGAGAAACATGTGAAGGTCTCGCATAGAAATCTAGCGCCACGGTCCATTCCGTTGAAGACATAAATCACTATTTGGCCCTTGTCCGTCTTCAGTGGAATTTGCAACAAACTTGCCAGGCAAGCTGTTCCCTAGCAACTTTCAACTAACCATAAAGATATACAAGACAGTCAAAACGTATCTTTTAATTCCTATAGATGGCTGTATTTTATGAAGTAACATTTGAGAACGGTGATTCATTGTTATTGTTTTTTGTTATTGATTGTTAATTATGTTTCTACATATACATTATAAGCTGCAAATCAACCTGGTTTGATGTTGATATATATTTTTCTGAATAATGAATTTTAATTGTAAAATCCATTATGAGCATTTATTAATGCGTCATTTAACTGTTTAAAATGACAGGAAAAAATTACAAAATACTATTTTTTCTACTAAAATTTAAAAACACTGTGTTATACATACGAAATTTGATCAAAAATGCGCAAATTGTGCGCCTAATACAGATTTTTCTGTACTACACATTTTAATTCAGTGTGTATAGGTACAGTTTAAGGATGTCAGGGAGAGATTAGACCTGTGCTAGGGATGGGGACTCAGAGTTGGAGTCGGAAGTCGAAACTTTTTGGAGAAGTCGGGAGTCGAAGTCGATATTCGAAAAAAAATCGACTCCCGAATCTTTTATTTAATTTTTATCAAGGATGACAACAAACCATCAAGGAAAACAAAATAACGATATTATTTTTTAAGAAAATTAAAAACGCAAACGGATACAATTTATTTTTTTGTTCAAGAACGAAACGAAATATTTACCGACCGCCAACATATATAAGGGATGTATTGTGATCATACCGATTTTGACATTTCGAGATTTCGATGGATCTCCACGAATTGAGGTCCCACATAACGGTTTGACTATTTTTAGCATGTCTGTCTGTCTGTCTGTCTATCTGTCTGTTTGTCTGTATGTCTTATTAAAAAATTAAAATAATAATTTAGGGTTTGTGCCATACATGGAACATTACAATTCTACATTATGTTACAAAAGAAAATGATTCCGTATTATTTGCTCGTCAATTGCTAGGTGTTTTTCATTAGGGATTAAAAGCAGTCGCCCACGAATTTTTGAAAGAAAAGGTCGTATCTTCTAGTTGTCCTTTCTCAATAAATTCAGAGTTATCGTTGAAGTGCAAATTCCGCTTGATATCCTCAAATCTATTACAGATCATTACTTGAGATACTGCAGGATCCATTGCTGTGTATGTGGCATATATGAACATTCATGAAGTAACGTTCTGATTCAGTTTTAAAAGTAAAATAAAAAATAAAAATCGGAATGTGCCATATATGGCACACTATGCGGTAAAGGGTTAACTAGAAATGAGAGTTAACTCGTGTCGGTTTTAAGATTTTTGCGTATATTCCACAACAGAGAAATATTTCCAAAAAAATTATTTAACAAAAGTTGCTATAAAAGCAACAACTAACAACTTTTATTTGAGACATTTTTTGATAAAGCAGCATAAATTAAGCAAGTACTTTGTGATGGCGGTTGGTCCTGTGGTGGCCATAGCTGTTTTTTTTATTTGACTAACACTACTTGTATTAACAGATTAATACGACGAGGCAGTAAAAAAAATTTTTTTTACACACATCCATTTTTATTTTTTCTGTGCTCTCTTTTTCTCTGAGCTATGTTTAAGCGGAACTAGACGGGATTTTTATTTTCTCAAGTTATAATTAGCTCCGTGGTTATTTCATGTTTCATGTTGGTAGCCAAAATCTAAAGGTCAAAAGGAAAAAGTGCCATTATGAAAAATAAAGTATATAAAAGATTTTTTTTTCTTTTTTTAATCTAATATATTCAAAAATTTGTAATAAGAATGATACAAAAACTCATGATATAATAAAAATGGATTAATTGGACGTACGATTTAGGAGAGAAAGGAGACGGAAGACGGAGTTGTAGTACACACAACACCATAGATGTCACAACATTCGTTACGCATTAATTTTCTTAGCTGTGAACGCTGTTACTAAACATTAAAACTGACTATTAAATCCATCCACAAATGCACAGTGTATAGTCAACTAATTTTAGAGGTGTGAACGCAGCAAAACTGAATAAAGAAATACAGCACATTTCCGTACAGTATACTAAAAAGACTTTTTTGAAGTCTCCAATGAGTTATTACCGTACAGATATTTTTTGCGTACGTTTTTCTTGTGAATTATGTTCCATTGGTTATAGTGTCTGATAGTAGAACATTGTCTTGAACCTACACATTTAGAAATGCTGTCGCAGTATAACAATGTGCATCTATAAATCATTGGTCCCACTGTCATGAATCAATCTGACCAATGGTTCAAACAGCATCGGACACAGGCCGGAGAAGTACCTGGGCCCACGCACTGCACTGACCGATAACGGACATTCAAATGTCCAAGAACAGGGTCGGAACGAGTCCTACTAGGAAGATTTTGTTAGGGCAGAAATTCTTAAACTTACAGAACACGGGGACACCTATGAGATAGATTTTTTTTTTTTTTTGGCGGATCGATTGGCTTTTATATCGGGGACCTGAAGCTGAATTTATTTAGGTTCATATTCAGTATATTAATTTCAGTTCGGTTTCAAGTTCAGGTTCAATAACATTTAGTGCGTTTTATTGATTTTTATCATGAACAATTTTATTGAAAGGTGCGTTAATTAGTTTTCTTAACGCACAAAATATTCGACGAACAGTTCATAGTCAAATTGTGGCTGCTTATAAACTAAATTTAATGAATTAATTTTGTTTAAAAAGCCCTAGATTCCGCAAAATTTTAAAATATTTCTGCAGGACGTCAGTTTCTAAAATTTGTTTATGTGTTGTTCTTGAGGAAAGAATCTTTTTTTTATGACCATAAAAATGCTTTTAAAATTCCTAAAAAACTATGTAAATTTTTGGGCTATTGATCAAAAATTCAAATATCTTCTTTTTATTTAAATAATTTAAATTGATTTTTAATTACTCACTCGTAAAAATGAACAGCCTAAAATTTCACGCATACTTTGAAGGTTTGTTCAAAATAATTTTACCTGGTTATCTATACTGATATATAAATTACTTTGTGTGTATGTATGAATGTTAACCTTAAAACAAACGAGCGAAAATTTGGACAAATGAGACTCAAAACAAGAATATTACTTTTTGACAACATAGTAAAAATATAGTATTGTATGGCGTAGAAATATGGAGCTGCAAGGAACAACTGGAGTGAGAAAAACTGCAAGTGAGATATATAAAATAGGTCTTAGTCTTAGGTTTGGCTAGAAATATTCCCAATTATACAGTTTTAGAAGAAACAAACACAGATAAAATATGTTGAAGCAGGAAGAAGAGCTATTAAGTTTGAGGATATAGCAAGAATAGGGGTTAATAGTTAATAAAAAAATATTGCATGAATGATGTAGAGAAAGAGAACAGAGTTATATATAGGCAAAAGTAAGCAGTCAATAGGAAGGACAAAGAAAAGCTTTTTACCAAAGACCTGGGTACTCGACCACGAAAGTAGAAAATTAGTTAGGTACATTTTTTGGCGCACAGCAATGATGGCTATTTGCGTAAGTAGAAGGAATGAGAATACAAGAACAGGTGATAGAGAACATAATAATTGAGAAAACTATGAAAATCAAGATAGTTACAAATTTGGGATAGTAAATACGCCGTGGGTACCAAGATATTTAAGGAAGAGATGGAGGAAGAAAAAAGATATGAAAATAATTGCGAGGTTTAGGTGTGAAAAATAAGAGCGAGAAAATAAGTTTCCGTTAAAAAAAAAATGTACCAAAGGTACGGCAGGCATAGCGAAACATTAGAGTAGAATTTCCTAAACTTTTTGAGTCGCGGAGCACTATTCACGAGAAGAATTCATCGCGGAGTACTATTGTTGATATATACATATATATATATATATATATATAGCAACACTAGTAGATCGCGGAGCACTAGTAGACGCTCGCAGAGCACTAGTAGAAGCTCGCGGAGCACAGTTTGGGAAACTCTGCGTTAGAGCATTTAATGTGCGGGTTTGAAGGAAAATATTAAAGAAAGAACTGAGGCGATTTTGGAACAGGAATATCGTGGAAGAAAACACTGACAATTAAAAAAGAAAATCATGATCAGTTTAATAAATTTTATTTTATTTGGTTTATTAGGACAATAATTGATTTTGGACTTTATATTTAAGAATTACGTCAATTAACAGTACAAATGTAAATAATTTTGTTGATTCCAAACTTCCAAACCAGAAATGGCATAATTAATAAACTATCTTATCTATCTAGTATTCTCAAACGATGAGTTACAAAAATTGGGTTTACTTAATATAGTACATAACTAAATATTATAATGGGAACCAAGGCAAAAAGGTTGGTAAACTCTGTATATATGTGATTATTTTTTGTTTTTGATGGAACATTTTATAAGTGTAGTTTGAGGGGCCGTGAGATGTGTGTATAGGTACAGACACACCTCACCCACAGAGCTCAGGCTTCCCTGATAAATCAACGGTAGCTGTCACAGACCTACGCAGCTTACACGCACTATCCAACCAGTGGCGTCGCACTACATCTTCAGTCTTAAACTCCAAAGACACGTTAAGTCCTATTATAACAAATATTTTGTAGTACCAGGGTTCGTGAACAGCCCGACTCTGACGAAACGTTTCTGTTCTAAAGTCCAAGAAGACTGACTTGACAATGACATAGAAAACAAGCATATGATTCAATCTAAAAACTAATTCAGAGAGTGAGAAAGAAATATCTTTCGGTTCAGTCTGTCTTCCCTGTCTTAGGAGACCCAGCGCATATTCAAAAACACATATACATTTATGTGAATATATTCAAATATAACAGGCAAAGATAAAAAATCAGACGGACGTAATATGAACTGTTCAAAGACGTCATAGAAGGGAGACAACTGGAGCTAAACACACACGGCTGCATCCCAAAGCCTGGCAATATGCAGACGCAAAAATTACGCGAGATCTAGTGCTCCGACATTGCGGAGTGATCTTGGTAACACGGCTTTCTGCATCCTGTAGATCAAAGAGATAATCTGCAAGCGGGAATGGACCCAACTTCCTTTCAGTAGGAGGCTTTCATACCATCCAAAACACAAACTGTCAGGGCTACTAGCTTATTACAAATATTGTTAATATTTTTAATTTGTACAGAATTGTATAAAAATGTAGCTATTTTGTTCTATTATGAAAATTACTTAGAGATATTGTACTTAGTGGTCTATTTTTGTCACCTTTTTGAATCTGCCGGGGTTCATAAACATGGTGTTGCGGGTAAAAATTATTTAATTTTCGTGGAATTACATTATCATCAAGTATAATATTTTTTTACTATAAACAATGATATCGAAAACATGTTGACGTATTATTTGAACATACCCAGCAAACATTCAACTAACGGCCGAATGCCGGCAAACTGCTTTTATGCTGGTAAATTACTGGCACCAAAAGTAAGTGCAACGCCAGTATTAATAATGTACTTCACATTTGTATTTCGCATTCCGCCTATACGAAGTACTTTACCAGCATTTTATAAGCACTCTTCTTCACTCATACTTTTTACTTACAACCATCAGAAATAAATCTTGCAACTAATGCGATTATTTTGCACTTTACCGTTGCTGGGCCGGCAACTGATACATCAATGGGCCAGTAACGGTCACGGGGACACCGGGGTACTGGCCCATTACTTTCAATGCCGGGGAGTATGTGCTTTACCAGTACTGGCCCGTATAAAAATATTTGCTGAGTATTTACACAAAACTTTCAAAATATAAAAGTTATTTGAAATCCTCAAATATATTTTAAAAAATACAGAAAATTTTTGTCTGATACCTGTTATTAAGTTATTGAGCAATAAAATTTTACAATTTTTAATACAGTTAAAATATACTTTTATCATAAAAATTCGCTGTAAATGTTCATGTATATTAGCTTTTATCGCGGATGAAGTTTCTAATAAAGTACCAACAGTTAAAGAACTACTTCCTGAACAGATTTAATGCGCAATATCCTACTTGAGATGTGTTAAATATTCTTCTCATCGCGAATGCCAGAATTACCTAACTCATAAGATTGTAATAACGATGTAGTAAATTTAAGTAAGAGAACTCAGTTTATTAAATAAATTCAACGAAACTAACAACGCGCATGTTCTAACTAAGAGTTTTTGCTGTAATCTACAAACACGATTAACTTGTATGACAGATTACGTAATTGTCTAAAGGTTGCCGCGAATAATAAACATCTTGTCAGAAACAGTAACTATTTCATCCGTGAATACTAAAAGGAATATTGCTCACGCTTGTGGTGTTCTAATCTGCAAGAAACTTCTGCGAATAAAGATATTATTACTAATTTTATTTTTTGAATGCGCATTAGTATATTTTTCGCAGTCCCGCTCTGTTGATTATGTCATCAATTTAGCAAAACTGAACCACTTCATCTAAAACTTCCCTAGGTGTAGTTCTGTGTTTTAAATATGTATTTCTGTTCTTCTCGGGCGCCACTGTTAGCCCACACTCACACATCCTCCGTGACTCATATCTGAGACAGTCATATGGTCCTGTCTCCAGGACGAGTGGCAGTGAAATGCCTACTTGAGAGATACATGATATGTCAAGTATACACCGCTGTACCAGTCTCTTTACAACAGTTTTACATTAGGAGTTAAGAACCAAACAACCATCCACTATATTTTCAAAATAACACTCTCTCGAATACTCATTGTATTTAAATGAGGATCTTATGTAGATCTAAAACAAATGTTTGTTTAGATCTTTATGTTATTGGATTAGATCGATGGACAATTAATCTCTTAGGTAAGTAGCAAAATAATTGCGGTTTATAACCTTCCAATTCTGTTTTAATGTGGATTTAGTCGTGTCCGTAAATGGGTATGTGTGGATAAGGTTGTACGGGTTGCGGACATAAATGCAGATCTACTAACCAGATTCGAAATATTAATAAAATAATTCGAAACTGGTCAGTTGTTCACTGGTCAGCTGAGAATATAAAAGCCAAAGATTCGACAACAAAAAGTCCAATCTCAACGAAATTGGACACTTATTTGGCATTACCATTAGAAAAATTGATGTGAAGTGTGAATTTTTACACATTTCAGGGTTTCGCAGGTATTTAGTAAGTGAATGATGATTATTTGGGATGCCAAAACAAATTTTATGTTAAAATATTTTTTTGTTAATTTTAATTCGAGTGCCTAATACCATTATTTAGGTTTCTAAATATGTGCAGTATTTTTTTTTTTATATATAAGATTTTGAAAATTGCGCATATGGCTTCCATTGGTTGTTTCAAGTCATAACCCCGCCCTTCTGATTTCGTGTATTCAATTTCCACTGGTTATTAAATTTACGCTTTCAAAAATTAAATGCAACATTTGCCCAAATATAATTTTGAAAAAATAATTTAAACAAAATAAAAATTCAAAAAAGTAGAAATAATAAAATTGCCTGGAGAGCGGAGCAAACTTTAGTTTACAAATTAGAATGCGAGTATGCTAGCCATTACGCTATCAAAGCATACTGATTCAGTGTGTTAGATAAGTTGTTAAATATTTTACGTGGTCAAGCAAAAAACACAAAACATGCGTTCTTTTCCGAAAACATAATCTGATCAAAAATTCCTGTTGTACTATTCCGGTTCACACAAATGTACATTACTTAGATTTTTTTCAGATTTTTAGTTTACACCATGTGGGCTACAGGTGTGGGACAAATTTTTTTTGCACAATTTTGGCAAAAATCGCGTTAAAATAATTTATTTTGCAAAAATTAAATTTTGATCGTTAATCTACGTACTAAGGGCTTTCATTTGATATCCTACTCAGAATTTAAAATAAATATATTTTTTTTTCGATGAGCAGATATTTGTTCATATTTTTAGGGGGATGAGTTTTTTAGATGTTTTAGTATTTTTCCTATATGCGAGTCAAAGAGTTGTATAAGCATGCCAAATTTCAACTCTCTAGGTTTAGCCGTATGGCTACAATTTTTACCGAACAGACAGACGACAAAATGACGGTATAAGGGTTTTTTGGTCATACCTACAAAACCCTAAAAATGATAGGCCCGAGCCTATTCCGAATACCGAATAATGCCGAAGTACTCGTCACAATCCTAGTATTCATGCCTAGAAACTACCAATTCGCTACTATTCTATATCTCTTTGAAATTATTTTGCAATGGTCCAATATTAATGCGGACACCGTTATTTTGGACGTTTGCCATTGCTGATAGTACTAGGCTAGAATAGTACAATATAATGAGTATTAGTATCAAAAAGATATAATACTTCATGAGTATATAAAAAAATAAATTCGGACGTTTCGGAAACTGCTTAACAATCTTTTTCCATCTTCAGCGATCACGAGAAGTGATAAACATTTCAATTTTCTTCGAGTTTTTATACCGAGTATTGTAAGAGTGGGAGCAGGTTATAGGTGCGTTGCTATTGGTTGGGTGGTTAGGATCAGGTATGGGTAGGGACGGGACTACCTGCGGAGGATTAACGACCGGATTAAGGTTGTTTGTCACATTATTGTGTTAATGTGACAAATTTATCTTACATTATATCTTTTTGATACTAATACTCGTTATATTGTACTATTCTAGCCTAGTACAATCAGCAATGGCAAACGTCCAAAATAACGGTGTCCGCATTTCATATCTATCTCTAAATCTTCCCCTTTTGTAAAATTGTATTACAATTTTTGCATAATTTTGAACTAACCAATATTTTGTTATCTGGTATAATTACGTGAAATTATTAGTTGCCTGCAGTAATCTTTGATATGAACACATAAGAAATAATAGTGTGTCATTATTGACAATGTTGCATGGTGATTTCATTTGAATAAACTGTGAAAAAAGCGTCATCTGTTGATGTTAATCATTCATTACTGGTAGTGGTCTCGATTGCAATCGACGATAGGTATAGCCGGCAGCTCCAAAACTGTTAACACAAATAGACCGGTTTTGTACATGGCCAGACGAATATTAATGAACAAATATTACTCATGTAAACCTATGTGCACACTGTAACACGATAATCTCAAAATGAAAATCATAACATTTTGATAAAATGACGTTTTCTTGGTGTCGATATAAATGTTGACGTAATCAGATGCACACCCAGGAATTTTTCTTGGGGGATGGGCGTATCAGAAGATAAAATTGTTTCAAAAGGGTAGGAATCGAAAAATTACTCGGCAAAAAGTGCTGAAATATGACTGCGGACTAAAAAAATTTTTTTTTCTAATTTTAAACTTTGTTTTTGTTACGAAGGATATTTTATAAATTTTAAAAGCAATATTTTTAAACCACAACATGTATTTATTATGTAATTTAAAGAAAAAAAATGGGTTTTGCAGGTATTTAGTAACTGAACGATGATTATTTGGGATGCCAAAACAAATTTTATGTCAAAATATTTTTTTATGAATTTTAATTCGAATGCCTAATACCATTATTTAAGTTTCTAAATATATGCAGTATTTTTTTTATATAGCAAAGTTCATTAAGATTTTGAAAATTGCACCTATGGTTTCCATTGGTTGCTTACATCGTAAGTCCCGCCCTTTGATTTCGTCAAACATAGAATTAAATTATAATTTCAACACTTTCCACTGGTTATTAAATTTACGCTTTTAAAAATTAAATGCAACATTTACCAAATATAACTAGAATTTTAACAAAATAACAATGCAAAAAAAAAAACAAAAATAAAATCAACAGGATTCGAACCCTAGTTTGCAAGTTTCTTATATTATTAAGCGTACGACAAATCCAACCACGCCACGAGAGCTACTGATGTGGTAAGTTACACAACGTATTAAATAGTTAACATATTTTAGTTAAAAACACAAAAAATGCGTTATTTTCCGAAAACATAATCTGATCAAAAATTCCTGTTGTACTATTCCGGTTCACACCAATGTACATTACTTAGAATTTTTTCAGATTTTTAGTTTAAACCATCTGGGCTACAGGATGTGGGACAAAAATTTTTTTGCACAATTTTGGCAAAAATCGCATCAAAATAATTTATTTTGCAAAAATAAAATGTTGATCGTTAATCCACGTACTAAAGGCTTTCATTTGATACCCTACTCAGAATTTAAAAAAAAAATTGTTTTTTTCGATGAGCACATATTTGTTTATATTTTTAGAGGGATATGTTTTTTAGATGTTTTAGTATTTTTCTTATGTGCGGGTCAAAGAGTTGTATAAGCATGCCAAATTTCAACTCTCTAGGTTTAGCCGTTTGGCTACAATTTGAAAGAATATTGGACAGATAGTAATATTATTACAGGACACAATAATTTATAAAATGCTTCGCGGGCCGGATAAAATTTCAGAGCGGGCCAGATCCGATCCCCGGGCCGCCATTTGCCCAGGCCTGTATTATATGGATAAAAATTCAGCTACAAATGATGTATAGATTGTTACTAATTTTATTTCAGATTGTTACTCTTGTATAGGAAATTTGTAATTTTGGGGGTTATACGTAGCGTTAAATGGAAGGAGTTGATGAAGGCCAAAATTCAGAAATAGATGTGAGTGGCTTAAGAAGTAGAAGAAGAAAAAATAATTTAAGGATTTTTTCAATTATTATTTATAAAATTTTATTTTTCAAAACAAATTTACTGGAACTTTGGGAGGCTTCTATGAAGAGTCTCAAAGCAGCTAACAATCCATCCTCTTACGGAGGATCTTTTTTTTTTCTTCGATCTGTTTCCTCATCACTAAACACGAAAATACATCTTATAAAGATGAAAACGGGCCAAAAGACCATTTGCACCCCGGTTTCATCTTTTTATCTTGTAAATTTCGGATTAATTTTGTACAAGATTTTACTTGATAAATGTACAGTGTTCAAATGTAAGAATAATGTACATTATTGTAAAAACTGTACAATTGTAATTGTGTAAATATGTATTATCTTTGAGATATTTATCAATAAAAAAATGAAGAAAACAGTATGAAGAAAATATGCGAAAGATAACCAGTAATATTTACAAAATTAAATTTTCGAACGAAACTCATATTTAAAATTTATCTTTTATACGTTTCAAAATAATACGCTTTATTTGAGGGTAAAATATTTAATTTGTAATAAACTAATTGAGAAATAAATTGTTGTAATTTGTGTTAGGCTTTGTATACCTTTGTATACTACCATTAAACACCGTTTAAAAAAAAATGTAAAAGTGTATAATTTAAAATCTTGCAAAACAGTCGTTGGACCCAAACATAAATTGAAAGAGTAGAGGTGAAGTTTCATCCCCTTGTTTGACTCCGGAATTCATCGGTCACTTCATGCGAGGTAAGATGAAGTAATTGTTTAACATATCTTATAATTAAGAGTTTCTTTACGTTAATTAAACAGTATAAATGACAGAAGTTACTCAAGTAAAGTATACATAAACATAAAGTTGCTCAACAGATGTCGATTCGTAACCGAGAGGACCTATTTTTATTGTCCATGCATAAATAATGTAAGTAATACAGTTTTTAAAGTAGACTTTCACATGCCTGTTCATTACGGCTAGAAAATAATTAACATAAACATTGACGTTTATTGTTATTAAGCAGTTGTTCGTGCTCTTATTTATAAGTTAATGATGATGGACAGACTTGATATAAACTGTTTATTGTGCATTAACTAAAGGTAAAAATGGCAACTACGTTTTATGACCGAATCAAAGTAGTATTTTTAATTTCTTGAATGCTATCGTTAAATCGCTAACATGCTCTTAATGTCAAAAAAAATCTACAACAAAAATAATGAGAGCAAAAAATTTAACAAAAGCTTTTACCAACTCTCACGGCGTATTAATACTGCTATTCAATTTTAGAAAATTGCTTTCTAATGAAAAGCAGACGATTACAGTATATATAACAAGTCATGAGAAAGAAAGAGAATAAAATAGAGAATAAAATTAGATGGTTTGGGACAGAAAACTCTAAATCCACAGGCTGGACGTAAAAAGCAAAAAAAAAACACCTTCATAATCGTCTGCAAGCCGAAATTGTTGTTTACTGACTGTCCTCCCTACGTCAAGAAAAAAAGTGGTAACCTTAGTATATGCTGTTTACTTTTGTAGGGACAAACCAGATCTAGTTATTTAGGTTACTTTTGTAGTGTATTACTGACTTTAAATGTCAATTAAAAATATTCCTTACCCTGTAAAACCGACTTTAGATTTATTGGTTATGATCATTATTAAGACAGTGACATTTTTTATAATTTTTTAATACCAACATGATAATTTCAAAGGTGCAAACTATTGAAATCAAAAATTTCTCTTAGTTTGTTTTTACAAAAGTGAACAGCATATAAGTGCCTTATAACAAAAATAAAGAATATGCACGTTTTTATGACTCTCAGGGCCCCTGAATGTTTTTAAATAATTAAAATTAAACGTAGACTTTAAAATTATATGGAAAAATATTCCCTAAAAATATAAATCCTAAGAAATCTGAACGAAAATCTGGTTTACACCCAGAGCCACAGTAAGGGGGAGGGGAGGGGCGACGGCCCAGGGCGCACTAAGAAAGGGGCGCTGACGCCTTTTGAAGGAGGCGCAAATTATGGGTGAGGAACTTTTTTTTTGCTCATCATTTGGATTTTCAGAGGTGAGGACTTTTTTTTGCTCATCACTTGGATTTTGAGAGGTGAGGACCTTTTTTCCCCCTACGTGTTCAGAAAATCTTTCCGTGGACTGAAGCCTCTTTTTAGGGTTTTGTAAGTATGATCACCAAAAAACGTCACTCATGTGTCATGTGTTATTACGTCACTCATGTGTCTCTCTGTCTATCTGTACGGTAGAAATTGTAGCCAAACGGCAGAACATAGAAAGTTGAAATTTGGCATGCATGTACGCTTTGACCCACATATAGGAAAAATATAGAGTTCAAAAAACGCATCACGAGATAAATTTAAACAAATATGTATTTAATTGTAATTATTAATAATGTAATTAATGAAAAAATAAATATATTTTTTTTTAAATTTCGAAAACGCAAGTTTTTTTTTGCATCAAGTCTCAGACAAGAAAATATTAGCATAATAATTGCATTTAAGTGAGGACCTTTTTTAGGTCATCACTTGTATTTTAGAAGTGAGAACTTTTTTTTTAGGAGGGCCCAATTATATAATCTTGCCCAGGGCCCGAAATAAGCTAGTTACTGCCCCGTTAGGTACTAGAAGATCTATCGAGTATTAGTATTGGTGACTCAAATTAACGCGTATCCCTCTAGCGGCAAAAAAGCGAACACTTCGAAAAAGGCTACTGTCATTGTTTACGTATAATTCACCATGTGTTTTATTGTTTCTGTCCATTCTCACTCCATTTTTACAGCGAATAAAGTGATAAATTTAAGAAAAAAAGATTAAATACTCCTTGTTGTGTGTATGGTAGTCAATCACAGGAAGAACATCTTCGAATATTAGATTGAAAGATTATCAGTGATTCTAAAATTTTGTTTCTATTGAAGGGAATTTATACTGTTGAGATGATTTTAAACAAGTTTTTAACGTTGAATTTTTCATTTTCCCTGTGTCACATGTGCAAGAAAATCGTTTAATGTTGTGTAAATTATTGTTAATATAATTAAAACCCCTTGTTATTTCATGGGAGTGTTCCATAACTGTGTTAGTTTGCAAATATTTGACAGTTTTCTTATGTAGAATAAATTACAAGTTCTCTTTCTATAAAATTTCTTGAGATATGTGTAGATATTAAGTATTCAAATAAATGTTTTAAGTTCAAAGTATAACATTTTATTTTCTCTGTGAGTATAAGCCGGCACCAACATACAATATATAACCTCTGAAAATATTCATTTACAATCAGCAAATTTTATCATAAAATGGATTCACATATATTTATACACTTTTTTAATACTCGGTTATAATTTAAATATACTGTATACAGCAAGAAAACGTAAATTAGACCAAAAATTGATTATAAACCAATACTGTTTACATACGTTGACAGATGACTATCCTTTTTCGTGTCAAAAGTTCACAAGGCGATAGTAGCGCCGTTTCGGTAATTATAGTCGCGAATACAAGATACCTGAAACAAGTGTGAGTGAGAGCAATAGTTAATACAACGCGCTCAAGAAGAAAGAGAGAGATGATTAAATTTATGCTGTATAAAATCTAAGAGTAATTTTACTTTCAGCATTACTTATAATAAATTTCAAAGAAATATTTAAATAAAATCTCGTTCAATAATCTCGATTTTATTACAAAACTGGTTTCTACAATTAATTTAAATATTATCATTCCATTTAGAATTAAAAAAAAATAATCTGAATATTAAGCCAATAGTGATACTAGCTTCTCGTGATTTGGTTAGCCTGGTCCAGAATTTAAATTCCAATATTCGGTATATATTTGGACATTTATGTCCTTTTTGTTAACTTCAAAGACACCTACCGATGGCTTAAAGCAATGTCAACGACATCAAACGTGGCTAAATTTGTGAAAACGGATTTTATTGATGTTACAATCTAACTGTATGATAACCGCGCCTGTTAAATGGATTGTTTTGCGGACATTTTAAATAGATTTATATTAACAACATTTTATACTCAATTTTATTTGATATTTTATTAGGCTTTTTTGTGTTTTTATTGCTTTTTTAAAAGATACTTCTTTTTTTATTTGACACTTATCCTGTTAAGCGCGTTACGCCTTTTGTCGTTAAATTTCATTAAATTAATTGATTATTTGTTACAAATTTTATATTTCTTTTATCTGATTTTTCAAATATTTGTCAAATACAGTAGGAATTCCATATATCGAAGTCGAAGAATATTTTTTTCAATAGAAATTGCATATGTATTTATGACATACATACATATGTAACTCTGTAACGCCTTGAAAGTAAAGTATTTTTATTTATAAGTGTTCAGAACGCCCTCCATTTTCATTTAAATATATTCACACCGGTGGCGGCCGGTACATAAAAGCAGCAGTATCCCCAAAATTAAATGAATTTAAACATTACATACTTTTAGGATTTTTTTCACTCTCTCTATATCTAAATTTACTTAAATTTTGATTAAAACCCGTCACTATTGTACGTGATGCATAAAACAAGTAATTCGTCTACAACAGCGTTTCCCAACCTTTTTTCATTGCGGATCGGCAAGCGACCTAGAAAAATTTGCGAACCGGCAAGTTTAGAAAGTAATATGTATCGCAAAATTATTACAAGTGCTGAGCAAAAAAAAAGATCTTCACCTCCAAAATGTAAGTGAAGAGAAAAAAATTCTTCACCTCCAAAATGTAAGTGATGAGCAAAAAAAAGAGGTCTTCACGTTCAAAATGTAAGTGATGAGCAAAAAACGGTCTCCACCTGCAAAATGTAAACTACAAACCCGGAGATTTTGTATCAAAACCGACGGTTGGGAAACGCTGGTCTACAAGTTATAATGTACAATGTGCTGCAGACACTGACAGCTGGGACTGTTATGGTAACACGCACTGAATGGGGCTTACAGCCGCTTTAACACTTACGCTGCAGACGTTTGCAGTTAAAATCTTGTGAAGTGCACGTTTGATTAAAGATATTTTTGTATTTTTAAAGAATGAATAAGAAATCGGGATTACGCATGTTCTGTACAGCACATAAACCCTTAATTTTCTTCTACTTGACTAATACATATTAAAACTTAAAGTGTAATATTTCTATATTTTATATGATTTTATTTGTAAACGTATATATACATATATACGTAAATATCAAAAGTATGCTCTTGATGACAATTATATAGGTTTTTAAATAAAAATTCTTGTTTAATACTCGTCATAAATGTATTGTTAAATAATTAGAGAGACGTTTCGATTGGGTATCCAATCATCTTCAGTCTAATATTGAAGTCAAGTTGTAAAAAATAATGTCAAAAAAATTCCACATTAAAAGGCATGGTATGGACAGGAACGATAAATCATAGTCTGGCCGATGGTCTGTCCTAGATATTAGACTGAAGATGATTGGAAACCCAATCGAAACGTCTCTCTAATTATTTGTCTTTTCTAATTATTTATTTGTCTAATTATTTCTCTAAAATTATAACCGCAACCAAGAGCTGAGAGAGCTTCAATGAAACCCAGGCCAAACAACATTTCGGGGGCCCCTTACCCCTCCTTTTATTTATGTAATTTATGTAAAATATAAATATTCTATCTGGGCCTAACCGCAACTACAGCAATTTTTTTTTCGTTTCACGATTTCGGAAATTTGTTGCAATACATGGCAGTATTTTTCATGTTATGTAAAGTGAGATAGCTAATGTGTGTTTATATGTCTGTCTTATTAAAACCTCGCACTAACTACAATCGACAAAGCATAATGCATTAAATTTAAGGCTCTGAACGGTCTCTCGTGTTACCATATGACAAACTAGTAGTGACAATCAACAGTGCACAAGTCATTAGTGGACTAATTTAAGAGCTGCGAACGCGGCTTTATACCGAAATTTTAGAACTACTCTCCGAACTTTTTGAACAGACAGTGTATCTGTTGGTGAATAATTCTGATTTCTTCCTCTAACTGTTCAAATATTTCAATTATGTACTAAACAAGTTATTTATATTTAACGGTGTTTTTATTTCTTCTCCTTCATTCTTTGTTTTATGGCACTATAAATTATAATATGAGTTATGAATATATTTAATAATCTATATAAAGCTAGGAAATTAGATTGGTTCGTATGGAAATAAAATATTATTATGATGAAATAAATTATACGCGTTGCGTGGAAATTTAATTTATTTGACAAACGTACAAACATTTGATAAGTTAATACGCCGTTAAAATTTCCCGCGATTATTCGCCCAATGCCCGTATATAATTTCTACAACAGTCTTATCTTAAGAAATAATAATAAAAGGATCCGAAAGGTATTTAGAAATCCTGCAGTCCAGTATTTTTCTCTCAATCGTAATATTAACATAATATTCAGTTTGGAGGGCCAATTATATTTCTTAGGAATCCCATCGACAGTCAACTTAGCTTTCCCGGGCCCCCCAAAAAATTGCTCTGGAGTGGACAGTGTCTACTTTTACAAATAAATATTTTAGTTTGGGTGAGCTGTTTTTATAAAATGTCATTTTTATTACATCTTGATTTGTGTAATTTTAAATACAAATTTTCGAATATATTAGTTACTAGTGAGTGTACTGGTTCTTCGCTACGGCATTCACTATATTATCCCCAAAAAAGTGAAACATAACGATTATAAAGTTAAATATATAAAACGGTAGGAATAGTAATTTTAACTACCGTTAGGAAGTGGAGAATGAATAACCATCAAACACCGCCATCTGTTGACAAATTCCACAACTCTCAACATATCTGCATTTCTGAGTTCTGTTTACCCTGTGATAACTCCAATATTATTGATCTTTGATATATAGTGTTAGATATATTGTCACATAGGTAATCCTAGGTCAGGATTACGACATCACGACATTGTGACGCTCAGTTGTCTGATTAAAAAACTATTTGTCAGCGTCTAACGTATGTGGCCTGATTACGAAATGAATACGCCGCATTTTCGTAACGAGGAAATATTTGTCATGACGAATGAATATTGGAACTGGGTTAACCTTCAGTACAAATAGATGGATGTCACAGAGTATTGTAGCAGAGGAACGTTGCCAACTCCTCTACACGTACTAGTCCACACGGTGCCGACCAAGACACGGACACCAGATACTTGTACCGCCCAGCAAGCAGTCACCATGTGAGTGGGAGAAGACTTCTTCAGGCTCCTCGACTCCCTGATGGGTAGCCCCCGCCTTGGAGATAGGTCCAAGCCGATCCTGGCCAACACGGGGTGGACCGAAGACTTCCAACTTCATGGGCAAATTCATACCATACTTTGTAATTTGGATTTATAATTAATAAATTTGTATTGTTAAAACCAGGAGTTGTCTTTAAATCACACCACCCACGTGACAATATTATGATTCTACGTGAAATGGTCTAATTTTATATTCTAAAATAATTTAAACATCTCTTTAAAACTCCGATGTTATGCATCCACAAACTTTATAATAGAAAAACGATTACGTTTAAAAACAGAAAATTGCCCAATACACGATATCGGTGCATGATAAGTATATGCTCTCGCGGATTTTTTTTTAGATCTAGTTAAGATCTACATTTTTTGTCTACATTATATCGATATATCTCTTAAGGTTTAGCCTACGTAATTGGTTTCCCCCCATAACGCCCCCTAGGGGGACACGGATGAAGTTGGAACCCTCACTAAAACCTTCCTCGGATTATTTTACCCCCCTATACTAAATTTGGTGAAAATCGGTCCATCCATTTGGCTTTGCATAATGGACAAACACACAGAAATTGATTTTTATCTATATATATATAAAATCGTAACTAAGCTACCTACTCATAATCAACGCCCAGCCCAAACCACTGAACCTACAATCATGAAATTCGGCGAGTATATTCCCTCCATGACGTAAGCACCCACTAAGAACGGATTTTTCGAAACTCATCCTCTAAGTGGGTGAAAAAAGGGTTAAAAGGGGTAAAATGTGGCATCACGGTTTCCTTAATATCTCTTAGGTCTAATAAGATATCGACTTGGTTTTTGCTTACAAAGATTACTCATGTAAATATTAAAAAACTTATTTCAGGATTTTGTTCTAATCGACCACTAAAAGGGTGAATCTACAATCAGGGTGAATTATAGAACCCTTCGCATCTTCTATGTTTATTGTGTTATAACATTCCTTTTTGGCATAGAGATGTCTTTTTAAAATATTTAGAAAGTGTTTTGACCGTTTTTTTAAATTTCACCCCTAAAGGGGTATATTGGTATTTTTTTTTTTTCGATAGAATTTCGTCTAGACAAGGAAACATAACATTCGGGGAGTATATCCTTTTTATGACTTAATAACCCCCTAAGAAATGATTTTTGGAAATTCAACCCCTAAGGGGTAAAATGGGGTAAAATGTGTTTTGACGGATTCCTCAATATCTCACAGGTCCAATAATATATCGCCTTCATTTTTGCTTATAAATATTATCCATATAAATGTTGAAAAACTTATTTCAGGACTTTGTCCTATTCATCCCCTAATATGGTGAATCTACAATCAGGGAGAATTATAGAACCCGACGTATTTCCTGTATTTGTTGAGTTATTAAATTCCTATTTAGCATATAGATTGTCTTTTTAAAATATCTCGAAATGGTTTTGACAGTTTTTCAAAATTTCACCCCTAAAGGGGTAAAAGGATATTTTTTATTTGATAGAACATCCCTTGGACATAGATACATGATATTCGCAAAGTATATTCCCTCCATGAGGTAAGTATACACTAAGACGGGATTTTTCGAAATTCAACCCCTAAGGGGTGAAATGTAATTTCAAGGATTCCTAAATATCTCTACGGACCAATAAGATATTGTCTTGGTTTTTACTTACAAAGATTACCCATATAAATGTTGAAAAACATATTTCGGGATTTTGTTTTAATCCACCCCTAAAGTGGTGAATTTCTGAACAGGGTTAATTATACAACCCACCATATTCCCCTGTGTTTGTTGAATTATAAAATTCCTTTTGGCATATAGGTGTCTTCAAAATATCTCGAAATGGTATTGACAGTTTTTAAAATTTCACCCTTAAGGGGTAAATGGGAATTTTGTATTCGATTGAACATCCCTTGGACATAGGTAAATAAAATTCGTGAAATATATTCCCTCTATGACGTAAGCACCCACTAAGACGGAATTTTTCGAAATTCCACCCCTAAGAAGTGAAAAGGGGTGAAATATGACTTCAAGGATTCCTCAATACCTCTTAGGATCAATAATATATCGTCTTGGATTTTGCTTACAAAGATTACCCATACAATTGCCGAAAAACTTATTTCAGGATGTTGTCCGAATAGGTTTTTGCTTATAAAAGTTACCCGTACACATGTTTAGAAACAAACTACGAATTTTACACTAATGAGCTTCTAACGGGGTGAATCTACACCTGAGGAGAGAGTTAGCAATGTGATCTATAAAGAACCATGACTAATAATAATTGCACGATGATGGCAAACCGTCAATAAACCGTAGCGAAGCACGGGTACTCAGCTAGTATATGTATAAAGTTAAAAAGTTGAATTAAGTTGACAAAAGAGTCGGGACTAGATAGTTTTTCCGACTCCCCATCCCTGGTTATTTGTTTGAAAAAATAAGTACTGTCTACTTAATTTATCCCTGGCTGTATGTATATAGAACTTAAAAATTGTTATTCAATTTAACTTATCACAGCGTTAAATAATTCATTAACTTACAACACTTGATTCTGTGAGAAAATTGTTTATACATTTCTCAAAAAATTCTTAATCAAGAATCGTATATTTAATTGAAATGATTTGCATGTTTGCGAATTAAGCCCACAGTGATTTTGTAAAGTGAATTATTTAAAGTAAAGATTCCCACTGCAATCTTACCAACATTCGAGCAAGTATATGTTGGTAATTGCTTCAAGTTAAAGACGTACCATCTGATTAGTGGAACCAGCCAATACTTGTTAGCGATACAAAAGATTTTATTTTTCTTTAAATATTTTACTTATACATGTTTGCGACCTTGTACTTTCTTGTATTATTGGTTAAATAAATTCTTGGATTGAATGTGATTGGAGAATGGGTGGAGCCATGTGACTACAACTCGATCAAAGACAGGATTAATTAAACAATTTAGCAATTTTTGATTATATTTACATTCTATACTCCATTCGAACTTTAGAATATAGTACAGGGCAAATTGAATTGTTCTTTTTTCATACTCTCTAATAGGTTATCCCAATATCTTTGTCCTTTCCTTCCTTGGCGACGTTGCCGGCTGTAAATCGCGCTGTTTTGTGGAGACATGGAATTCTACAAAGGTTTATTTATTTTTATACTGTGTTACCTGATTTTTGTAAGTTATATAAGTCTCCGATATTTTTCCCATTAAGTTTCAATGAATTAACAACAAAATAGCATAAAATTAGACATTTGTACAACAATTGACAACACCGCTCCCATTTGCCTTAAAAGCAATACTGCATTCTAACTTTTGAACGGACTGTAGCTCGCTGGAAATGTACTATTTATATGTGATATGGCAGACACATGTCTACATTAATATCATAAATTCTATACACTTCTGTAGTCCACTGGTCCTGGGATGAGGACACGAAATTCTTAGGTTGACTGGTTCTTTTTCTAGTGCTATTGAAAGGAAAGTTTGCCTCATCTGCCTCTCATATCTCAAATTTTATCTTCATTTCAAATTTCTATATCGTATATAAAAATTGTGAAATGTGAATATTCAAACATTTTGAAGAACAAGCCTTCTAGACACCTTCTAGAGAAGTATTCCACCTAGAGGTTTCTCCAGTCAGTCAGATAAATATTGGAAGCACGGTGTTGCAAAAAATCGATAACTTTAGAAATAATTATCAAATTAAAAATTACTATTGTACTATTCCGGTTCACATTAATGTGCATTACTAAATTTTTTTCTTTTCTTTGTTGCTGTGCGCCAAAATTTTTTAACTAACTAACTCAATTTTTATTTTCAAATTTTAAGATTAACCGCCCTGGTTTATAGACTAAAAATCGTGTTGTGATAAATAAATTTATTTTTTGGCAAAAATCGTGTAATAAGATATTAAAAAAAATATTTTTCGTTCCTTAATTTACGAGTTAAGAACTTTCCTTTAATGCCATACAATATTTTTTTTTAAATATTTATTTTTTTCAAAAATTAAAAAATTTTCGAAAAACTAATATGATCAAATATTCCTGCTGAACTATTCCGGTTCCTATCAATATACATTATTGATTTTTTTTTTGTTCAACTCCCTTCGGAAATAGGGTGGGGGACAAAAAAATTTTGACACAAAAATCCCTTAAAAGGATTTTTCAAAAATAAAAGTTTGGCGGTTTATTTACACCATTAGGAGGTTTCATTGGATACCCCACTCAAAATTTTAAAAATAGTATTTATTTTTTCGTTGAATGAATTTGTATATATTTTTCCCGGCATGTTTTTTCCTATACGTGGGTCAAAAAGTTATACAAGCATGCCAAATTTTAACTTTCTAGGTCAAGCCGTTTGGCTACAATTTCTACAGTACATGACTACACAGATAGACAGACATATGAATGACGTTATAAGGGTTTTATCGTCATACTCACTGGCGCGCCAACGAAATTTGCCGCCCGGGTGCAAGACTTTATTTGCCGCCCCTACGTATGTCGACAATGAAACACAATAAAATTTTAAATGTATCTATATCTCATATTTTTAAATCCATTTGAATATTATTATTTGATTGTAAAAAATAAAAAAAAACTCACATTTTAAATAACTGTATTTTATTAAACAACGATTGACGAGGCTTTTTCCCTCCCCTGAAATTTGCCGCCCGTGTGCGGTGCACTCCTTGCACCCGCGGATTGGCGCGCCCCTTGTCATACTAACAAAATCCTAGTAAAGAGAACTTTGCATGGACAAATTCAAATAAATTAGAACACAACCGAAATAGTACAATAAGAATTTTTGATCTGATAATTATTTCGAAAGTTACCGATTTTCTTGCAACACGCTGCTTATAATATTTAACCGTGCTTACAATATTTTTCTGACTGACTGGAGAATATCAGAATGCCAGAATATCTTAACAAACACAAGACGATAGTACAAGGCTGAAAAGGAGAAAACACGATAAAATGAGCAAAATTTCAGTCAAAGAACAATTAGTTCAAGTTATTAGTTTAGTGATTCCCTCAAGAGGAGTAACAGCCTGTCTATGAGTACCCTGTCGTCATCGAAAGCAACTGACAAATCACAGCACAAGCTTACCTCTCCCTGATTCTCGAAATGCACGCTCTGGGTTAAAATGTGTAAAACAGTCAAATCTGTGTTACACGTCTCACAAACAGGAGACTCTTTACCTCGTAGAACATATCTATGGGTCCACCAACAGTGGCTTATACGAAGACATGAGATGATCTCTTCTCTGTGGGTGCTGATTCTACTAGGTGTTTTATTTCCATAATGATGAAAAATAGTGGTTGAATTTTTTGGAAGTTTGTTCAGCTGCACTTGATGCATGGCAATTTCTGGAGTTTGAAAGTAAAGAATGCAGACTGAGATTAACCTCGTGACGAATAGAGAGTTGTTTGAGAGGTATGATGACAGTTTTGTGAGCAGAGGAATGATTTGTTAGCTCTGTTCGTTAACATGCGACTGTGGAATGCGATTATTTAAACATATGAGGCACACTGAAAGACGAAATGCTAAAACTTACTCAGAAATATATTTACAGTAAACACTTTTAATGTTTATATTGTTAAAAGCATGGAAATTTGACCAGCTAAATAAGAAAGCTACAGTTCTCACATCTTACCACCACTTATTACTAGCAAACTATACACTTAGCCCGCCTAATCAAGCATTTCGTCAATTTCAATGACAAAATTAGTGATGAAAAAATAGATAAATCCACTTTTTTCTCATTTGAATTGTTCTTCTTTATAGATAGACTAGCTGGAACAGGCGCAGAATTTTTCTTGGGTGAAGGGTCAGAGTTCAAACCCCGTGCGTCCCTCCTGGGTGCACAAAAAAAGCCTTTTTTAAACTCCTTTAAGCTTACTTCGAGCCTTTCGGCTTCTGCTGTCCTAGATTTCTTACATTGCAACATCTGTTTAAATAGTATTTTATTTATTTTTTTTATATCTATATCATAATTCACATAAGTCCCTTTACTCCCTAGAAAATGTAGGTTTTTAATCTTTTTTAGGGTTTTGTAGGTATGACCAAAAAACCCTTATACCGTCATTTTGTCGTCTGTCTGTCTGTTCGGTAAAAATTGTAGCCAAACGCAAACCTAGAGAGTTGAAATTTGGCATGCTTATACAACTTTTTGACCCGCACATAGGAAAAATACTAAAACATCTAAAAAAACATATCCCCCTAAAAATATAAACAAATATGTACTCATCGAAAAAAAAAATATTTTTTTATAAATCTGAGTAGGGTATCAAATGAAAGCCCTTGGTACGTGGATTAACGATCAAATTTTTATTTTTGCAAAATAAATTATTTTGAAGCGATTTTTGCCAAAATTGTGCAACAAAATTTTTGTCCCACACCCTGTAGCCCAGATGGTTTAAACTAAAAATCTGAAAAAATTCTAAGTAATATACATTGGTGTGAACCGGAATAGTACAACAGGAATTTTTGATCAGATTACGTTTTTGGAAAATAACGCATTTTTTGTGATTTTTTGCTAATAATGTACACAAGTTATAGCTTTGTAACACGCTACACTGAAACGTGTATGCTGGTGTAGTGGTTTTGACACTGGTTTTTCACCCAAGTAACTCGATCCGAAAGGGATCGAACCCTGCGAGAAGAGACAATATTACTTTTTGTTTTTTTTTTAATTTTTAAATTGTTTAAATTATTTTTTAAAAATTTTAGTTATATTTTGGCAAATATTGCATTTAATTTTTAAAAGCGTAAATTTAATAACCAGTGGAATTTGTTTAAATTATAATTTAATTCTGTTTCAATGTACACGAAATCAGAGGGGCGGAACTTATAACAACCAATGGAAGCCATAGGCGCAATTTTTAAAATTCTTAATGAACCTTGCTATATAAAAAAAAATACTGCACATATTTAGAAACCTAAATAAAGGTATTAGGTGTTCGAATTAAAATTAACAAAAAAAAAAAAAAATTAATATAAAATTAGTTTTGGCATCCCAAATAATTATCATTCACTTACTAAATACCTGTAAAACCCTAAAATGTGTGAAAATTCACACTTCACATCAATTTTTTTTAGAAGTGGTTGTATATAACCAAACTTTTTTGACATTTGTAAACTAATAACAAGCAACACGATACATTTCTCAACCACGACGTCATTTCATATTTATCTTGAATGAATTTTATGTACATGCCTACGTCTTTGATTGTTCGATGACGTCATTCTCTATATAGAAAATCCGACTGTAGATGAACTCGAAGCAGTGTTTGCGCTCGTTGCAATCTTAGTAAAATATAGTAGCGTGTTCGACCTCGTCGTAGTCAAACCGGAAACGTTTTCGCAATCATTTAATGTCAATCAAATTCACGTCATGTCAACTATAAAACTAAAAATTTAAAAAACTTATTCCTGGCTATGTTACCCGCCCACAGAAAGTCATGTACCATTTGACAAATCACTAATATTAATCACTCGCAAACATAAATTGCAAAAGACTCTAAAAATAAAACCCGAAAATTATTTTATAAGTGTTTCAATCAATAAAAACGTAGAAAAATGATAGGTTGATAACCTTAAAATGACCTAAAATTATTAAATAAACACAGGAAGTAAATAAATAAACATAATAAGAAAAGTAAAGATTTTTTTAACTTTTTTGCATTTGCAATTAATTGATATGACGTAATATATCTTTAAAATATAATCCCTTTATCGTATAATTAATTTAGTGAAGTGTTTCTTAACTTTGTTTCCATCACGGACCGATGAAATTTTGATATTTTTTCGCGGAAATATGTAGTGTTAATTATATATATAAAAGCCCAAATTTCTTTCTTAACGTAACGCTAAGTCTTGAGTGCTAGCGGGTCTTGCGGCATGCGGTCGGTCACGAACTGAGTGGTGGGAACGACGTACCTCGACAAAGCAGCTGGCTTACCAGAGCTCTCTAGTCAGTATGTACGGTGACTTGACGAAAGAATGTTGTGTCAATTGATGTTATGCCCGCGGACCGTGTTCGGTCCGATACTAATTTTTAAATGACACCCATTGAACGAATTTTTAGGATTTCATAGGTATAATCAGAAACAGCTATACCATTGAAGTCCAGCATATGACACGCGGGCCATCTCCGGCCCGATACTAATTTTTTAACGATACACATTAAGCTCTTTTTAGGATTTCCTATGTATAATCAAGAAACGTTTTTGTTTTGTTAATATACGCAGAATCATGCAAATTCTAATAATTGATTCCTGCTTATATTGATTTTTATTCCATATCAGTTTGCCAACGTTGTTGGCAAGGGGTCTGCTAGTAAATAAATAATAAAAGGATCCCAACGCCTAGATAGGCGTATAAGGGGCAGAGAAGGTACGTGCTCAGTTCCTAGACCGCCGGTCATAGATATGAAAGCCACGTGGTCAGTATAACGATTCGACCAGTCCTATTATCCCTGTATAAACAGGTACACATTTTAATATATAGCGTTAGGAGAACCCAATTATAAAATCTTACCCAGGACCCGAAAAAAACTAGTTGTTGGCCTTAACGTTAGGAAAAAGACAGAATTTAATTCAGAATACTTTTAAAGCTCAATTTGAGCCGTTCGGGTTCTTCTATATAGGCTATTACAAACCTTCGAGCAACACCAAATGGAGTTTCTAATTTTCTTAAGTTGTAACGAACTAACTTTTCAATGTTTGAAGTTGGCTTTTGCTAAACAAAATGATCAAAAGCTTCAATCAGACATTAACAGTTACAATTCAAAATCTAGTTCCGCTTAAACCAAACAGGCTATACTGGATTCTTCACTATCATGAACTAACCTAATGTTTTTAAAATATTGAAATGCAGACAACAGGTTTTTAAGTAAATTGGAGTGCAAGTTTGACTCATACTAAAATTGTTAATTATTAAAATATTAGCAAATGAATTATTTTTTATTATAGTTGCAAACCTGACTGGAATTTATCACGTGAATATTTGACAGCTGACTTCGCTTTGACAGTACTTTTTTAGTAGAGATTTTATCAATAAGTATGCTTTTTCTAAACTCAAAAACACCCAAATTCATCCTTTTGGACATCCGAAAAAAGTGGAAACTATTATTTTGAGGTAAGTAATATTAAATTTAATTTATTTTGAAATTCAATGTATGCAGGTCATGCTCGATATACGCGCATTCGGTTTACGAACTTTTAATTTAACAGATTATATACCTTACAACTTCCCCAAAAGCAGAAACGTACCAAATGATTGGGTTTTCAATATATTTTTTGTTCACAATTTCTTGGACCTTAAGGGGCCCTACGTCTATTTAATAAATTTTGTAAACCTGATATGAAATAAATTTATGTGAATACCTTTCATATCTCGTATTTACTCAAGCGTCAATTATTATTACTTCACGATTCTCACCTTAGTAATATATTTTAAATCAATTTACGTAGTGTTTAGCTGTATATGATGTAAATCAGAAAGATTTCAGAGTTGAATAAATTTTATAAGACATGGGCAAATAAACTCGATATCTACTCAGCTATCTTGTCTTGCTATAATATATTTTATAGTATTTTCATGCACTATTTTATTCGCTTTTTGCTTTTATGGCACTTTCACTATCTGAATCACTGCGAAAACGAACAAAAAACATCCTATTTTATTCCAGTCATAATCATTAGAGAGGGGCAAGCGCGCGTAGTGAGAAGGGGGGGGGGGGTTCTCACGGGTTTGAGCCTCCCCCCAAGCACAATAAAAAAAATTAAAGGGGCACATTTTCCTTGTAATTAAGTTTAACCTCGCCCCAAGAAAAATTTTTGCTTCTGAAACGCTCTAAACAAAAAAAATATATCTTTTACTACCCCCCCCCTGGAAAATTATGGGTGCGCACCTGGAGAGCGGGCTGAGGTGGACAGAAATAAATGTAATAAAGGCGTTTGATTATTAGCTGCTTATATTACCTTCATCGACCTAACAAATTCTCTAACCTGATCACATACCTGACCCCTCCCCCAGAAAAAAAAGTGGGTGCGCGCCCGTTCATCAGTACAAACGGCATGTTTGATACCTTTAGTTTATAACTGTTCCGCAGCAGAAAAAATTCATAGTGAGAATGGTATCTGTTAAATGTTCTGTTAAGTTAGTTAATAAATTACTATCCTACCGACTGCGCCATGTTATATGTTATGTTGAGAAATAAGACACGTCTAGTCTGCTTGATAGTAATTTATTAACTAACTTGCCTAATCAGTTACAAGAAACCAATAATGCCAATATGTTACATATACCAACATCTAAACATAAATATAACTATATATGACAGTATCAGTATAAAAACTGCTCAGAAATGGTTTCAAAAATTAAAGCAGGTTGTGTCTTTTGGGCCTAGAATACGTCGCGTAGCTGTTGGCTGGGTGTTAGAAATGAGTGAATGCGCAATTTAGGTTTAGAGAGATATTTTTTGCTGTCTAATCAACTTTTCTCACAAATATTATTATAAGATATCGATAGATGTCACGTAGACGAAACGAATGACACCTCGCTGTACGTGCTACCAGGTCGCGGTCCTGAGTTATACTAATTAAACCGCGCGCAACAAGCGCCGATTTCACCACAGAATGGAGGACGCAGGCGCAGCTTACTATTACACGATATGACGTTGAACGCTATTTTAGTAGACTCTTTGAACCTTCCTCTTTTCAACTCAGGAGACAAAATTGTTTTAAAATGTGGAATCGAGATATTACTTAGCAACAAGTGCTGGCCAAAGAAACTTTATTTTCTAAAATGCAAGTGTAGACGTAAAAAAACAAAGGTTCTCACTTCCAAAATACAAATGAGGATCTAAAAAAAAGGTCCTTACTTCCAAAATATAAATGATGATCTAAATAGGGTCCTCACTTCCAAAATAATGACCTAAATAACAAAGATTATCACTTGTATTTTCACAAAAAACAAGTGTTTTTCAAGTTCTTGGGATTCGCGGGGGATCAAGCTCAAGCCCGTGAGCCCCCGCACGCCTTGACCTGATAGTTAAGAGCTCTTAGTTTTAACTGTTTACCCAAGTGGTCTTGATTACATGATTTATTCTACTAGCAATGACTATTTTTTTATTATTGCTGTTGAGTCAATAATTGAATTATTTTAATTCGCAAAAGAATAATAAATAAAAGTTATTATTTAACGTAATCGCATTCTTGTCTACATTTATTTTCAATAAATAAAAGCATAGAAACACATCAGCTATATAAAAGTATAAATTTTACTAGATATGTTTATTACGCCATTTCTTAGATTTATATGCCAGAAACATAGCTGCATTAAGAACAATCAAATGTTTCTTATGTTTCAAAACAATGCACAATAACACAAGGACTAAATTATGTGCTACATAAGTACGAATAAATTTATATGAGTTATTGCTATTTAGACTGATTGACACAGTTTTATTCATATTAAAGATTATCATGCATTTTGTACAAATATTTACGCATCTAAAGTAGTCAGATATATGGCGTATTATATTAGAAATATAGTTCGTTTCAATTAAGGATGCAATATATAAAGAGATGAAGAAATTTATGAAGAAACATATAGCGTGGTAAGAGTAGGCGAAGAAGAAAGTGGAAAGTTTTGGACAGAAAGGGGACTAAGGCAGGGCTGTCCATTAAGCCCAATATTATTTTCCCTATATATATCGGACCTTGAAGAAATACTAGAGAAATGGCAAGCCGGAGGAGTAGTGATAGGCAATATAAAAATATGGACGCTAGCTTACGCAGACGATATTGTCTTACTAGCCAAAACACCGGGAGAATTGAAGGAAATGATGAGCAGATTGGAGAGTTACCTGGACAAAAAGAAGATGATCCTCAGTACGGAAAAATCCAAAGTTTTAGTCTTTAAAAAGGGAGGAGGACGACAGACCGAGAACAAATGGAGATGGAAAGGGGAGGATATAGAACAAGTAAAAGAATTCAAGTACCTAGGGTATACTTTTCAGAAGAGCAATGAAGACCAGACACACATAAAGGAGATAACAAAAAAGGCAAGAATGGTAATGGGAAGAGTTTGGAGTATGGGAGAAAGAATGTTCCAGAACAATTTCAAAAGAAGAATTTTTATGTTTGACAGCCTGGTTAAAAGCCTCTTATATGGGCAGGAAATATGGGGATGGCAAGAACAGGAAAAAATAGAAAGATTGTAGGAACAATACCTGAAATGGACTTTGGGCTTGGACAGACATACCCCAAGTTACATTATTTTGGAAGAAACAAAGAGAGAAAAATTAAGAATAATGACGGGCAAAAGAGCAATGAAGTTCGAAGAAAATATTGCGACCACCGAAAACAATATTTTAAAAGAGTGCTGGAAGGAAAAAGAAACTAATATAACAAAATGGACAACGAAGAAAAATGAATTCCTAGCAAGAAATGGCACATCAAAGGAAGATATCGAAGGGAGAAAAAGAGCTGGGCTAGAAACAGTGCTAATGGTGACGGAACGAGATAAAGATGTGCAGAAACAAGAGCAATGGGTAGAATAACCAAGTCCCGATACAATCAGCTCTACCAATACATTGCATGTACAGAAGTTCCAAGGTACCTGGCAGAGCCCAACAAACATCAAAAGATTATTGCGAGATTTAGATGCGGAAATGAAGAGAGGGCAAACTGCTTCTGGACGAAGGAGGAGGAGCAGCTTTGCAGGACTTGCGGTACAGAGATAGAGACTCTTAATCATCTGCGATGCTGTGAAGGACTGGAGTTAGAAAGCAGGGGTCCTTTACAACTTCTGGGAGACCACGGAAAAGGAGAGGATTGGATGAGAGCAGTGCTGAAGGCCAGAAAAAATAATAATTAACACAATAATATATGTTACTATTTATGTAGATTTTAAGCCGAAAGGCAACAAATAAATTATTTTACTACTTACTACTATAAAGAGATGGAAGTTGTTTGACTTGGCTTCTGATTGGTTTAGAGCAGTGCTTCTCACCGGTCGTCCGCGGACTACTGGTGGTCCTTAGCAAAATTTTGAGGTCCGCGAATAGACCATATTAGTAACTACGTCACAAAATGGGATTCAGTGCTGCCGTCTCGCGGTTGGATTCCTTTTATTTGAATTTAGCATGTTGTTTTTTTGTTAAATCGTATTTTGGAAATATAAATTAAGTTTTCAAAATAAGAGAATGCTTCACATCAAAACTACAAGTCAATATTTATTTATTAAAATTCTTATTTTATACATTATAATTTAATATGTCATTATTTTTGCAGAACAATATTATTTTGCAGGTTAATTTTGAAAATTTTACGTTAATAATCGTTATTATGCCAAGTAACATAGCAATAAGTGTGTATGCCATATCTAAATGGTTTGAAAATATGTTAATTTGTCCATTATTGTTTTTCATTTTCATCTGTCAAAAAACGAAAAAATTTGCAATTAAGAATGTAGCTGCAATGGTTAGAATTTTTAGCAAAACAATACACCATTATGCATTCTAAAACAATATATTAATGATTACTTAGTGTTAATTAAATAAATACTAAGATATTTCGATTTTCATATTATTTAAAAACGTAACCTATAAATATATCTTCGAATCCTTATTTATATATTTATAAAATCAATATTCTATAATATAAAGTATCTGGACTGTATATATTAGTATATATTTATCAAAAATACATATTTTTTGCTCCAAAATTGAAGATATTCATAAAATTAAGGTAACAAAAGTAATGTCACATGTATTTTAAACCAGTCAAATACTTCCAAAGGACTCAGTTCTCAGATGGCAGCACATATATGTGACGACTAATATGGTCTATTGCTTATACATTATTATTTTTGAGATATTTTGTTACTTTTTTTATGATCTTTTGTCCATTTTCTGTGACTTTTGTTCATTTTTAGTCATTTTAGGGTTTTGCAGGCATGACCACTAAAAAACCTTTACAACGTGTCTGTCTGCCTGTCTGTACGGTAGAAATTGTAGCTAAACAATTTAACATAGAAAGTTGAAATTTGGCATGCTTATATAACTCCTTGACCCACATTTAGGAAAAATACTGAGAGTTCAAAAAAATACATCCCGAGATAAATATAAATAAATATGTAATTAATAAAAAAATAATATTTTTTGGTGGCATATCAAATGAAACCTCTTAGTGCGTGGAGCTACAAGCGAATTTTTATTTTTGAAATTTTTTAATTTTATAGTCTAATTTTATTGATTTTATTTATTTATTTATTGTTTAATTTATTGTTTTTAATATGTAGTGTAGTTATTTAGATGGGCTGCTTTAAGGGCCTATCACACTAGAACGCTATCCAAGTTTTATTTTGTAAGTCTTCTTCCAAGATTCAAGTCTTCACGTCTTCAGCTTCACGCGTGAAACAGGGAAAAGTAACTTGCGTCTGCGTACATAACGTTATCAATACACCCATCTCACTTCATCTGACTGAGAGGGAGAGGCCGCGCACGCGCATTTGAAGACTTGGAATTCGTCTGTCTTCTAGAGACAGGGGAAATATCTTGATGTTTTTGCTCAGACTTAAAGACCTGGGTTTTTTGTCATGCTATCACACACACAAAACTTCGATTCGAATGCAGACTTTAATTTTCCAAGTTTAGACTTGAATAATAACTCTAGTGTGATAAGGCCTTTAGGCATAAATAGCCTTTGTGGCTGTACGCCAAAAATTTTAACTAACTAACTTTTTCCCCACCCTATCATATTGCTAGAGAAATATACTCCAAAACAATTTCTGTTAAGAACGTATTTATTTAAATTTTCAAAATAGTCGACTAATTTAAATAGTATTTTTGAAACGTTAGTGTTTTGATTGAATGTTTAAAGTAAGTTGAAAATCCATTTGTCGCTGGTTGTTTTGTGGTTGTAGTTCGTGAATGAACATTTCGTGAGTGGCCGTAAAGGTCGTGAAAGGGTCGAGCGCTTGCGTCCTCACTTCGCCCAACTCATAACTTGACCGAGTTACGATCTGGTAACAGGCGAGTTACGATCCACACCACCATATCCTATGCCACGGCTACTTACTACTTCGTTCTGTATTAAGCGACAAACGTTTAACGTCTTCAAATTTACACTGTGTTTATTTCCGTATTACCTTTAGTAAAATACAAATTGAAATATAAATTTTCTTTAAAAACAGGTAGATTTTTTTTTCTTCAATAATATGTATCATGTCTAACGCCTAAGAGGGAAACTTGTTTTTTTATGTTGTTTATAGTTTCTTTCTTTAGTTTAGGCGGAACTAGATTTTCAATTCTAGTAACTTTTATCGATTCAGTGATGCTTTTGATCATTTTGTTTAGGAAAAGCCTACTTCAAACCAGAAAAAGAAATCATGACAACTTGCAACAATTAAAATTCCAGTTAGTTCCGCCTAAACGTTTTGAATAGCCTGTATATGCTGTTCACTTTCGTTAAAACAAACTAAGAGGAATTTTTTATTTCAAAAGTTTTCATCTTTGAAATTGTCATGTTGGTAGGTATTAAAAAATGACAAAAACTGTTACTTTCTTAATATTCCATTTTACATATGTCATAATGAAAAATGATATCTTAATTATAATTAACATAACCAACATATCTGAAGTATGTTTTACGACGTAAGGAATTTTTTTAAAGGCAAAAGTTGAATAATGGAATTTAAAGTCAGTAATACGCTATAAAAGTTACCAAAATAACCAGATCTGGTTTGTCCTTACAAAAGTGAATAATATTTATATATATTATTATATATTTATTATTTATTATATAATAACAACATATATCTATTTGGTGAACTATGTGAAATTTTTTAATTTCAACAGTGAAACCATAGAAACGAATGATATTTGTTATAAAATATAATACATTTTTACATATTTTGAAGACAAAAAAAATAAATAAATGAGAAATTTTTATTAAGGATGACACAAAAAATCAAAATGTAATGAAGAAGACATTTTATAATGACAATCAATTTAATTTAGAATTTGCAATGTGACTATGATTTACAAAGCTTAAACAGAATGACCAAAAGTCCGGTTTAATAAATAAAAAGTACTAGATTTCAAAATCTAGTTTCGCCTAAAGCAGAACACCCCGTTGCCTTATTTTAACCGGCCCGTGATAACTATCAAAAATAGCATTGAATCTGGCCCGCGAGTATATCTTTGTTTTTACAGTTCAAATGCGGTTAAACGGTTGATGTTGATGTGGAACAAGCGTCACTTTCTCTGCAAATGGAACTACTGGAACTACAGGAGAACTCAGATTTGAAGTCAAAAATTAAAGACATTTCACTAATTAAGTTTTATAAGAAATATTTCGTATACTAGCGTCGGCGAATCAGTGCAGTTACGTCACACGACGTAACAAACAATTGCATTGTTCCAAATAATACATTCGTTTGTTTCGTATTGTGACGTAACTGCACTGATTCGCCGACGCTAGTATAGTTGTCAAATTTCCTAAACTCGCAGCTTTTGCTCAGAAGAAGAATTAGGCTCTTTGGAAGCACTTACAAATGTGAGCAGTTATTTTCTAGAATGAAGTTCGTTAAATCAAAAACAAGGACGCGAATAACGGATTTGCACCTAGAAAACACGTTGCGTGTTACTTCATCAGTTGTTTCCTCGAACATTGACAAACTTGTGAGTAATATGAAGTCCCAACCGCCCCATAAAAATTAAATAAATATTTTGTTCTTATTTAACAATATATAATATATGTATTAAAAAAGATTTTTTATTTTTTCCTCGCTTTTTCTATGACTGTTATAAACTTATATATTTTTTTTGTATAATTTAGAAAATTTTGAATGTTTTATTTGTTTATAATAAAGACAATTTCAGTGAAATAATTTTAAAAAAAACTAATGATTCTAAAAAAATTAATCCTTAAAAAGTTCTGGCCCGCAAATGTATTTCAGATCGCTATTCGGCCCTCGGTCTTTTGTAAGTTGCACATTCCTAGCCTAAAGGTTTGGAATAACCTATAAGTTATTAGATTTTGACATTTCTAGAATCAAGGAGGCTTTTTAATTTAAAATTTCTCAGGGCCGAGAGTTCCAGTTCCTAATAAACTCCCTAATAGTTATTAGACACATAATATATTTATGAAGCTAATAAATTTATTGGTGATTTCCAAGTTACAAAATCCTTCTAATAATTTATTAGCAACATAATTTTTTGTTTTTGTATTGGTATTTCTTATGAAGATAGTAACACGGTGCAAGAGGGATAGTGCTATACGTAAATTTGTAGAGCTAAAGTGAGATGAAATTTTGACACTGAATATTTTGACATTCAATATTTTGACAATAAATAGTTTGACTTAACATTCAATGACATTACGTATATTTTTTGTGTTACTGTTAAAATGACAATTAAACGGCGTTCAACAAATTTTATCACAGAAAAAGAGGACAATATAGATAGAACAGAAGTTAATAAAAATAGCATTTTATAATACAAAAGTGAATGAAAATAAAAAGACAGCCATATTTTGCTTTATTTTACATTCCTTAAACAATATAAATTAAACTTATCAGCAATTTTCAGCTACACATCTTTATTATTCTGCCAATAATTGCGTCTGTCTTCTTATTTTCTATCATTTTTATATAAATAGTAATGCTTAAAGTATTGTTTGTAATGTGTTGTAATCGTAATTGAAATAAATACATATATAAAAATAAAAGACAATGTTTATTAAAAGATATATATTTATATATTGTTCTTTATATATCACATTTATAATAAATGCCCAAAATATTCTAAAAACGGTTGTCCATAATTTATAAATTCATCCAAACAGATCGTCGATTTCGTCAAAATACAACTAAAATGTATATAAAACACTAAAATCACCATTATAGAAATGTTTAAAAACTACACATTCGTATATTCTTTTAAAATTATAATGTTTTTTCAATAAAAATTGAAATATTAACACATTTTGCGAACTTGTTTTTGGTTATATGTCACTTTATTAAGCACTTCATGTTGCCTATAAGTTATTAGACAAATAAAACTATTTATTAGCAACCTAATAACTATTTCGGGGTGGAACTCTCGGAAAAAAAATTATGTTGCTAATAAACTTATTGGACAGTTTATTAGCAACTGGAACTCTCGGCCCTCAAAGTAACAATTGTCTCGCCGACCGGCGTAGCGTAGTGGTAACACATGTGCTCACTCTGCGTTGCGAAGGTCTAGGGTTCGAATCCCGTTCAGGCATGGAAATTTTCTCAAATAAAAAAAAATTGTCCTGGCTAATTGCCACAGCAGCAAAGGCCATAAAATTAAAACAAAAAAAAAACAATTGTCTCAAGGTACAAGATTCTCCCCTATGTTTATTAAAATTTACAATTTTTCTGGAACAGATAAATATACTTACTATAAAATTATGATGTGAAAACATATTTTTTCAAAGGAAACATAAATCTGTAAAGCACTTGACATCAAGGCATAATTGAGTCATCTGTACATAACCAACTTTTTTACCGTAATTAATGTTAATGACTTAATTTCACATGGGCTTCTTACAGTTTAACAAGGCGCAGGCGGTAACACCAGAAAAATAAGACAGCATTGTTATTAGCCATAAAGAGAAAGGCTTGTAAGGAATATTTTTAAGTAAATTGATTATTGAGATTCGTCGAGACATCAATAAATCTTTATCTTGATGCATTTCCACGAGTATAATGAAAGCGTTGAGTTGAAAGCCCTGTACAATAACTTGTAAGATAAAAGTAGACATATTGTTTTTATTAGCAGTGCGAATATATAAATTGCAGACCCAAGAGCCATCTGTTATTGATGATGTTAATAACCTAAGACCATATGTTTATCTGCACAGTACACATCATGTCATCAGGCAACTTTGATTTTTAAATTCTCTATTTATAAGATATTTTTAGAAAATTTAATTTCCTAACAAGGAAACGACATATAAAAATGTATTTATTTACAATTTAAATTAATTATACTCAATGAATGAAACATAAATAACTTCCGCTTTTGGGACCAAACTGCCATGACTCATTAGTGATTCAAATTTATCCTACTCGAGTTTTTACCTGTTTGGGGTAAACAAGGGTAAATTTGTAAATTAAATATTTTTTATCTCTATTAAAATTAGACAGGGCGTTATCAAGAACTATTTAAGTATTGCTAACTTCGGTAATCCTGCATAATAGCGCCCTGAGAATAGTTTTCATGGGATAGTGTGAATCCTAAACAGTGATTAACCTTAAAAGCACTATCTTAATGGTTCAATTTATTGATCAATAAATTGAAAAAGATGACCTTCAATTTATTGATGTGTGTAAATTGTTCAATTTATTGATGAAGAAATTGATCAATTTATTTTGAAAATAGAACAAGTTCTATTGTTCAGGGAATATTTTTTTAGGGAATTCTACGTATTATTTTATCTGTTTAGTTATTACCCAACTGTTAAGTTGTAGCTTAGCCAAGTAATGTATAGGTTATGTGTTATGATTTCAAATATGACAAAGCCGCAAACGTTCTAATTCACCATCATCTAGATCAGTGTTTTTCAACAGGTGGTCCGCAGAAAAATTTTAGTGGTCCACGAAAGTTTTCGTATGTGTTTTTTGCAGTTTTTTTGTTATTTTTTTATACACATTTTTTATGTAAATAATTTATATTTTGTTTATTTTCTGTAAACTTTCTGTGATTTGCTACAAATAAAATAAATGTATTTAGTAGCACATTAAATATATTTGTTTTCTTGCAAAAATGAACCAACAATTATTATTAGTGGTCCGCGTTAGAAAATTATATATTGTACTGGTCCGCGGTGCGTTTTTGGTTGAGAAACACTGATCTAGATTATTTCTTTTGTTTTTGTTCACAGCTCGTAAATTTGTGAAGATTTTTCCAATATTTTCATTTTGATAAATATGTCAACAAGTCTTACAGTTGGTAATGTAAAAGGTTTTAAAAAAAATTAATAAATAAATTGATGTGTGTAAAGTGATCCTTTTATTTTCACGGTTATCAATAAATTGTTCAATCAATTAACCAAAAAAAATGATCAATTTTAGTGATCAATAAATTAAAAATATTTCTGATTTATTTTATTTTTTTTGTTAACCACCTAAAAATAAATAGTATTTTAAAGTGAATCATGGAAACAGTGCAAACAGAGCAACAGTGGAAACTACGGGCGCTATTACGCATTTATTATTTTCCAGATACAAAATTGTCCTTAAATTTTATTTTTATAGAGTTCTTGCTGCAATGACTCTTGTTTCAGAAAATTTTCCGGCCCCAGGTCTAATGCCTTTCAAACCAAAAATGCGCGACCGTTCGACCAGTTGACACCACATGACTTTCATATAGTATTAAGGTCAAGAAACTAAAAACTATTATATTAAACATTTTTGATCCCATATTCTTCGTTATTATAATTTTAAATATTTTTGACTGTTTAAAATGTATCATGGAGTTCTACAAGAACAAGCTCTGCTTTATTTAAAGATGGTTTATGTCCATCATTTGAATATTTTTATCTATTGAACACAAGTATTCGATAGTTAAGAGGACTGGAGTTAAGAAAGAATCATTTATATTTTTCCAAGTGCACTTCTACTGACAGCGTCATTCATAATGTCAATCTTCTGATCAAAGCCTGTCTATTCGACCACCAGGACAATGGGATCTGTCAGAAAATTTTAATATAATAAACATACTTTATAATGGTTCGTCAACTGAATCAATTATATAACAATTTTAGATATGGCCAGAACACTTCCAAGAAAACTAAAGCATATCTATATTAATAAAATTAGAGGCTACATCTGTTTATTTTTAAAAAATTTTCGGCTTCATATTTGGTTTTCACACGTTTCAGATGATTACAAGACGATGGGTGCGTTTTGTTGTAGCAATTCTGGTTTCGGTTTAATCAGAATACACGTTTTGTTGCGGCTGTATTCTCATTCTATTCATTCTACTCATTCGATGACTCGAGGTCGAACGACCGGAATGAATAAGTGTGGTGGGGATGAAAAGTAATACATATTTGAATGCAGTTGTTTTCATTTGGTTTTTAAATGTATTAGAATTAAATTTTGGTATTACTGCTTCAAAATATTTTTTTCCTTTAGGTATTTTCTCATTTTTTGTCCTAAAATTAATATATACCTACATATATGATTTTCATATAGTATTGTTAAATCTAAACTTAAAATGTATGTTTAATTCAATTACTCGTTCTTAAACATTATGTTCTAGAATATTTGCTTCAAATATAAAGTTTTCTTATTCTGCATTTATTATTTAGATAATCCATGTAGGTGAAATATGTTCGTTATTTATTCTACAACCATATGACTTAACCTCCATGCAAATGTCATTCCATGTTTACTTTACGATCAAAATTGTCGTTTTCTTGCGCATCAATTCTAGTGTTTCTAACCAGCCACCAACAAAACGCACCCGATATCAGCAAAAAATCCATTTTTGTCTGTTAGTCTGTCCAAGCAAAAACGGTTGAACATATTTTCCTGTGATTTGGTATGATGATAAAGTAGAACCAGGATTCGACAAAGGCTATAAAACTTCTCAAAATCTTTATTCGGAGGGGGGGGGGTGTTCGGGGTTAAAACTGGTTATTAAAAATTTCTTCCTTATTATCGTCTGAACAGAAAAATATATATAATATAAATATAATGCAATTTTTTTTTTGTTCAATGCATTTCTTCCTTTGACCCGCGATGGCTTCTGCCAGACAAAATTTGGCCCGCGTTAGGAAATTTTGGCTATGCCTGTCTTATATCATTGTGTAGACTCAAACTATGTACTCACTGACTGAAGTATTCACTAATTATTTTGGATAACTTAACTTGCAACTATTTATACTTGCAATAAATTAGTTATAAAAGGTCTCCGCATGTCTGGACCGCAAGGCTTCACCTTTCGTCGAAACAGCCATCGGTAAAATACGCTTCTAATATTTAAAATAACATTGCCTATTCGTTTGATCTGTTAATAAATTAATTTAAGGTGTAAATTTCTTTGAAGAATAAATCCTGTTTTTTTCTAGTTGCATTTTAATTAATTTTATTTTAATAAATTATTTCCCTTACGTTGCGGTTATTATTCGTCAAGGGAAATCGATCTACACTATAAACGATTAAAAATTATTTTTATGCTTGCCTAACGTGAATAAATTAGCTAATGTCACGATAACAAAATAATTAATGCCGTATGCGTGTAATATGTCCATAAAATAATATTTATGCATTTTGTTCTTATAATCTACAGTACACTTGGTGCCAATATTACAAAAATTATTGTTTCTCTTACTTCAAATTAAAAAAAAAAATCCATGATAGAAAATATACCTTGAGAATCAAAGCTTTAGTCTCTGCCAGTCGAACGTAAATCTCTGTTGAGAAAACATGGATGTTTAATTAGAATTGATAAAAGACTACGTTATTCGGTAAAACGTGTGTTTTCTAGTCTCATATACAAAAATAAATGTCTATTTGTTCACTATACAGTCCCAGGTCCAAATTTTGCACAGTTACTCTTTAGGGCCCTGCGGAAGACATGGCAGTTTTAAGACATTATATTTTAGAATCATTTTTAGACAATATAATACCACTTCTTGGAAAATAGTAGGTTTGTTAAAAAATATGTAGAGGTATTTATTCTTAATTAGGCACTTTAATTTACCCCCAAAATTAAAATAATTTAAGCATTACAGACGTTTATGACATTTTTCGGTGGCTTCGTAAAATGTTTATTATCTATTATCGTTATCTTAATTCTGCTGTGCTACATTTTTACTAACTAAACCTAACCTAATTACCTAAATTGATCATATTTACTGTTCGTCTTTGTAATTTTGGGCGAGATTTGTTAAAAACGGCGCTATGATATTTTGTTAGGTTAAGTAAAGGCGTACAATATGAACGTTCTCTACGATATAGACTGAAATAGACAATGTGTTTATATGTCTGTCTCATTAAAACAACTCACTAGTTATAAGTTTGGAAGACTATCCACAAGCGACAACGCATAATCTACTAAATTTGGAGCTCTGAACGGTTGCTTGCCTTACCATATGACAAACTTGTAGTGACAATCAACAGTGCACAAGATATAGTCTACAGGCTACTAATTTAAAAGCTCTGAATGCAGCTTACTTAATTTACTTAAGTAAGGTTTACTTAATTTTATATTAAAAACCCTCGTTTCTGCCGTGCGTCATACGTAAAACAAGTAGTTCGTCTACAACTTATGATGTACCATGTACTGTAAACACTGGCGACTTGAATTATACAGTAACGAGGCAATTGACATTGAGTGGGGGTAACAGCTTCTAATACACTTTCGGAGCTGCAGTCGTTTGCAGTTAAAAACTTGCAAAGTGCACATTTGATTATAGATATTTTTGTATTTTCACAGAAAGAACGATTTAAAGAATTAATAACAATGCAGGTTATCGCATGTTCTGTACAGGACATAAAACGATAATAAATTTTAATTATAATTCTGGTTGCAGCACCTCCATTAGGTGTTTCCATGAGCCGCCAATGTATGTGATACAGCAAAGATTATGTTTTTATGATCTTTATTTAAAATATTTTATATAAAAACTAATAGACAAAAATCAACAACAAAAAATTGAATATATGCAGTTTACACTAATGTTTATTCGCTTTTAAAAATGTCCCCAATATATTAAGTTTTTTTTTCCTCCCATGTTAAAAAAATTTCAATTAAATTTATTTATTTGTGCTAAAAATAAAAACGTAATTGATATTTGTTTACGTATGTCTGGATAAAAAGTTGTTATGAGATATTGGCTAATGCAAATTGTCAGTTTTTGAGTGATAACTGACAGCCATTCTAATACGACTTATATCTGACAAATTTATTGAACCGATAAACGTTACCGCTAAGCCAACCCATATTTTATTGTTAACTAATATTAAACTGTGCTTGGTAACAAAAATAAACTTAACATAAATATTGAAATATAAGTTTGTAATAATTAACAATAAAAAATTAATTTGAAGAGTGAATTTACACACATTTCAGGGATTAGTAGGTATCTAGTGACAATAAATTTTGGGTAATACATCTTTAATTTTATTCGCGGCATAATAGGCCTATAGTTATTTTAAATTTTTTAAAAAATATTTTTTACATGTTTTAATAGCAGTTTTTATACAGATTGGCATATTTAATTTAGTAAATTTCGCTATAAACTTCCAGCTATACGAAAGTGGATATTCGGGACAAAGATAGGCATCTTAGTTTTTTTCTTTTCTTAAGAAAAATGGAGGGAAAGTTACCATAATATTAAGTCCAGATTGGGAAAAGTTTTGGTTATGGACAGGTATGGGAATATATTTTGAGTTAAAAAGTAACTGATACTACAGTCTGTTTCAAACGCTTAGGCGGAACTAAATGGGACTTTCGTTCTTTTAGGTTGTCACGACAAGGGACCTTGCTTGGGTTATTTCATTTTTCACGTTGGAATGTCAAAATTTAAAATTAGAACAATGAAACCATGGAAACGAATGACCTATGTCAAAATTAAATTATTTTTTTTTTTAAATATTTTAATGACAAAAAAATAAATAAATGGGAAATTTGTATTTAGAATGACACAAAAAATCAAAATATAAAGAAAATGACATTTTAAAATGATAACCAAAAAATGTTTATTGTAAGTATGATTTACAAAGCTTAAACAAAACGGCCGAAAAGCACGATTTAAGCGATGAAAGTAACTAAATTGCAAAATCTAGTTCCGCCTAACCGTTTGGAACAGACTTTATGCGAGTTTGTTCATTACATTTGTTGCAGAAAAACAAAACTGCACTAATATGTTTGCATATTTAACTTTTAACTGCGCCTGTTCAACTAAAACTAATTTTATTTCATGAAGCAATGAACATAATGCACTTGTTTGCAAACAGAATCCATATATTGTAAATTCAGATGACCGACACTCAGATGTACCACATAAAATTACGTGCCCAGCATTTAACACCTGCTCATCTACAAATTACACGTCAATAAATCTACTGAAATTAAACTTTAAATACTGTAATTTGATGCTCTTCTGTTATATACCTCGAAACAAGCGTAGCGCTTAAAAATTTAAAAATTTCACAAATATTTCTCGCATTTTCATAAAATAAAAATGTACTGTGCTTAAACTAACCAGTTCGCTATTAGCATATTGACAGCTGAGTACTAGAGACAACAGCCATATTGCCGTGGAGCACAGCGCCGCCACCGGTAATATCACTTCTCAATAGGGGAAACTTTTTAAGATCGCAGCGCCATATGCGGCAAAGCTGGAACACTCGAAAGTGACATTAAACTGTTACTAAACTGTAACTAATCTATGATTTACAAGATATGTAATAATATACTATTCTAAAGAAATTTCAAGGAAATTTTTAGTTTTTCATTGTATTTTTAATTCTTTTTGACTGTAAATATAATAACAACAAAAATATGGTAAATATATTAGTAAAAATTAATACCTCTGCCTGAAAAAGTAGAAGGGCCTTTTAATATATCAACTGATGATTTACGCAAATTTTGGGTGGGATAAATGCTTTTCAGTCTTTTCTTCGACGTAAAAAATCACTTTCCATAAATTGCAACGAGCAAACATGCATGGGCTTGGATTTTTGGCCATTTTTAGTTTTTGGGTCCATAAAAATCTACGATCCACCTTCTCTCTGCCTCTAAACGTCGTCAATTGATATTTTTTTCGATTTATGTAAATTATGGAATGTTTAAGAAGGATTCTTCCTTATTCACGATTTACATTGCGACACAAAGAAGTTGGAATTTAGTTAAAAGCGTTATAAGAAAACAGCGTTAAATGGAGTAGTAGATTAACTAAATCTCAAAATGTGTTTTTGTGAAGGTGAAAAATGAGAAAAATTTGATTTCAAAATCTCGTCTCGTTACAGTATAGCGGGTGGGAGAACAAAAATTTGTTTTTATGTTCCCCAATGTACCCCAGACAAATTATAATTTAACACCACTTAAAAAAATGGTTTGTTATAAAAAGTAATTACCCCATCGTATAAAATTCGAATTTTTATGTTAAAAAAAAACCTTATATAACATTAAATTAATCCCAAAATAATGTAGCGAACACCTATTGAAAAGAAGACAGATCATAAATAGTTAGATATAATTATACGGGCTAATGAACACGCTGAGAGAGAGATAGAGAAGAGGAAAATAATGGGTTGAACAAAGAGGGAGCAATAAAAACTCATTTCGGTTCCCGCGCGGATCATTGTCGAAACGCAAGGCCTGACGCGATCGAAAACGTCAGAAGCAACGACTTGAATGATGGACGGCTTTGACACACGCACACTAACTAATACACACAAATACATACGCACACACACACACGTATATACGCACACACACACATAAATGGATACATATTAACTCACATATATACAGGGCGATCACGGTTGAAACGCGAAATAGGTGATTCATCCTGGATAGATAGGACGATATATGACCTAACGTGTACCGGGTGTTTCGATTTGAAACGATGGAAGTTGTGTTAATTTACATGTGCATAAATCATGAGTTTTTGTAATCGATTTTTTAACTGGCTGCAAATTTAATAACATTATTTTTATATAGGAATAAACCATAAAACTAGTAATGTACTGAACAAATCTTTTTAATATTTTTTTTATCTTGTTGGATCTTTAATAAAGCCTCGTTTATAACTGACACAGCACAAGCATAGCACGGTCATACAGATGAGCACAAAGGGAGAGATTGTTATACATGTGATATGTATCTGTTCGTATTCCACATAAGTAGAGAAAGTATCCATTAGCAACTAATGATTAGCTGTTACCACAACTGTCTAGCAAATGATCCTGAATGAATCCTGCTGAAATATGTAAAGGATTTCTTGGCGAAATGTTGTGTGTTTCTTTGAATTATACGAAATTGTCCAAAAAACTGAATGAGTCTTTATTTCTTGATTATTTAAGTAATATTGTTGAAAATTAAATAGTATAGTCCAATGTTTAGATATTTTAATAAATATCTTCTACTTCTCCTCTAAACACTGTCAGTCGGATTGACTTTTGGTCACTTACATAAGTCTTACATCTTGATATGTTAAAAAATATACAAAATCAAAACATATAATACTGTTTTATAAATATATCGTGGCACTTAGAAATTCAAAATCCCGAACCAGGGTTGGGTGTGCGTTCGTTGTCTTGAATCCACGCCAACAGTTTCAGTACCTTTGCACTCCATATCGAGTGTGTACACTGCTGAGCTGTACGCTATATATTCAAGCCTCTGTGTTTTGTTTTGTCAGAGCAAAATTGTTTCAGTGTTATCTTCATGGGTTCGCTGAGCCCTCTGAACAGTATCCAAGATACAGATTCACTGCACCCTCTTGTGCTAAAGATCCAGTTGCTACTTCATAATCTGAATGCTCAGAATATAAAGATAGAGCTGTTTTGGATATCGGGACAATGTTGGTATTAAAAGTAATGAAGCGACTGATGAGGCGGCAAATGCGGCTTCCCATAGACCTAGTCTTCTAAAGAATCTAGTGTTACCGCAGTGCAAACATGATTGGAACAACAAAATGTAAAGTTGAGGCAGATTAAGGGCGACGTTAAACCGTGTTCTTCCAGCAGGATTCACCACAGGCAGGAAACCGCCATCAAACTCCTTTGTTAGTGGACCCATGGACACTTCCTTCGAGGTGAAGTTCCTCCTATTTGTGAGACGTTTAACACAGATTTGTTTGTGTTATACATTTTAACTCAGTGTGTGCATTTGGGGGACGTTAGAGAGAGCTTAGGCCTGTGGTTATGATCTGTCAGTTGCTTTAGGGGACGACCAAGTACTCATGGACGGGCTAATACTCATCCTAAGGGAAACGAACTTGTTTTATATTTGAAATTTTGAACTTTATATATGTTATTTACGTATTTGGATCTGTAATGTCGAATGGTAACTGCGCATTTGCATCCTCTTACCATTCACCCTGCGTCTTTTTTCTAACTTATTTGTATTTGTCCGGGCAAGATTTCTTTTATTGTGTATGTTTTAGAGATCTTTTTGTCTATTTGTTGTTTTATTTATTCCTGTTAATATATAATCTGGTCATTTATATGCAGAGCCGTAGAAAAGCCCTGACATCGGGCAAGTGCCAGGGGCGTGAGGTCTGAGGGGCGCCATCGTGTATTCCTGTAGTCGTAAAATCAGTAGGTATACGGTACATGTATCGTCACAATCAGAGGGTATTCAAATTACAAACATTAAAATGAAAAAAATAAATAAATAAAAAGGGCGCTATTTTAGGTTAAATTAATTTACAAGTGTCTACTTTAAGGGCGCTATTTTAAGTATTGGCGCCAAAAACATTGCTATGGCTCTGTTCATATGGGCTGTATATAGGAGCAAATAGCCATTGTGGCTGTGCGCCAAAAATTTTAACTAATTTACGCAATTATCTTACTACGTTTGTAATCAACTGAACTAATAGAAAAGTTTGCACCAATATACAGTAGGTGGCCAAATTATTAGGGACAGTACACTTTCTCTGTAATTTTCAAGTTTAAATGCATTTTGTAAGAAAACAAATTGTTTTTAAATCATTTTTCTTCTATATTCTTGTTGCTGGTATAATTATTATTTTAAAAAGCGGGAGATCGCCCAAGTAATCATCACCACCAAGCGGCAATTTATAGAAACCCTTATCAGAGAGTGGCATCACAACCCCAATCTCCGACACAACGCAAAAATCTGCATAGAAAGAATGCCCAAACGCCTGGAAGCCGCAATCGCAGCAAAGGGTGGCATTACAAAATATTAAGATTTTACTTAATTTGTTAAATTAACACTTTTTATACAAAAATAAATGGTTATGAATAAGCAATTATGTCGTTTTATATTCTAAATAAAGCACTCTAATGAATAAAAATAAATACGAGACCCAAAGCCACTTATTTCCTCATTAAATTCATTTGAAAATTACAGAAAATCTGCACCGTCCCTAATAATTTGGCCACCCACTCTATATTTTGAGATGCATGTTTCTTATTGGAAAATTTAAATTAAGCAACAAATGTTTGTGTGACATTCATCTCGTTCCGTCTGTTTTTTTTTTTTATGAATGTATCTAACTAAGATTGAGTAACCGTGCCTACTTGTGGCCTCTCCCGAATACAATACCATGTGCTTCTACCTGAGTGTGAACTATTTGACAGGTAGCCAAGGTGTGGTTAATAAGAGTGTCTAAATCCCGTCCTGTATAAACAGTTGCAAGTAGAGTCACGTGACGATGACGGCACGACACACCAAAGTTATTGACACTGGCTTGTCTCGGTTCTCCATCATTCGACGACGTCTGACGCCATGGCGTGACATGGACTTGGCTTATTATGAGTAATAGATATATGTCTTCATCATCGGATGAGTAACGCGACATATACACCACACTCTACTCATGCATTACAAAAACACATAAATAAATTAATACAGCCATTTTTGTCAATAACGTTTCTCATAACTAGAATTATAGATTTATTTAACAGATGTATCATCAAATTTTTAATTAAGTAATGGAAATATGGACGTTGTATAATTTCTGACACCTTTGGAATATGGTTCCAAAAACCCTGCCACACAGAAAGTGACCAGACGTACTGAATCAGTACGAGTTTCCCAAACTTTTTGAGCCGCGGATCACTTTTCACGAGAAGGATTGCCAGGCAGCACTATCGTTGCTATATATATATATATATATAGCAACACCAGTAGATCGCGAAGCACTGGAAGACGCTCGCGGAGCACAGTTTGGGAAACTCTGGCTTAGACATAGCTTAGAGACTTAAGATAATAGAGTAAAAGGATAGGGCATAGGCAAGAAAAAAAAGTGGAAGGGATATTGAATCAGAGAGATGGAAATTTGTTATGGTAGTACTTTTACGTAACGGGCATATTCACAATATGTCAAACTGACGCGACGCCAGTACACCATACGCCAGTTTTTTGCGTTTGTGTATTTGAAAATAATACTACACAGTATTCGCGACTCAAAGTAACGTTGGTGGCGCTGCGTACGACAGTTGATGGCCGACAAGAATCGTATATATCAGAAGTTTTTTCTTAACATTTATCTGTTCAAACAATATTTCGGCAAAAAAGCATTGTATTTAAGTCACTATATTTAAAAATACGTCTTAATTCACATAAACTGCAGCACAACACACTACAAATATTATACAAATATACGCTTCTGTTTAATTTACCAAGCCGCCAACAGATGTCTCACTATGATTTGGAGTCGCGAATACTGTTATCTCTCTTGAACTTCATTCCTTCACATGTATCGCTAGCGTTAAGCTGCTTCCACACTATGCCAGTTGGCAAAGCCGCATAAGTGGCTTATGCCAACAGGCCGCGCTACATGCCAGTTGCAAACCGATTGATGACAATCTGGATCTAAGAAAGTCGCGCCAAGGGTCATAGTGTGGACGTGCCAACTGTGGCAAGCGGCATACAAATACAACTTAGGCTTACAAACAGGGTGACCAGATTTCAGTTTAGATAAACCCTGATTGAAAAAAAAAAATCAGAAATACAGTATATTTTATTAAATTTTGCATTTTTTCCTAAAACATTAGCAACGTCCATCGACCGTCAACCATCATCGCTACTGTCTGACTCGCACTACCGGCTGACAGTTGATAGTCCGAGTGCAACAGTTGGTGATACAGAACAATCAAACAGTCGGCGACTGCTGCAAGCTCTATAAATCTGACTAATCGGCTTTAGCCGTTGAGGTGATCGGAAATAGAAAGAATTAGATATACGCAAGTACTGCGCGCGATACTTGCGATGATTATATGAAACGTAACTATGCTATTTTCGTTGCTATAAGCCATTTACATTAATTTTAGAAATAATTAGCGTAACCCGGAGATTTTTTAACAAAACCCGGAGCCCGAAGAAATGCTGTTGAAACTCTGAGAGCTGGTCACCCTGCTTACAAAACATATTTCACAAGCTATGCAAAACAGACTTGGTAACAGACTGATGCGCTCTACCCTGAGCTGGCAGTGTGGACGACCTTGCCAACTGGGCACTTGCCTTTGCTACTTGGCCTTGCCAATTGGCATAGTGTAAATGCAGCTTTAGTATACGAATAGCGTATCCTAGATCAGTACTTCTTAAACTTTTTGTTGTCGCGGCTCCCCTGCAACTCAAATCAATAACCCACGGCCCCCTTAATTTTTGTTTTTGGAACCAAGATTAGTTAAAATATAGACATACATATAGTTTTTTACGGTCAGATCATTCAATAATCTATGTGTAATGAAGAATAATATTTATGTAGCATTGAAGTTAAAGCTACTTATCCATTTTAAATAATAAAATAATTAAGTGTTATATTTGCGGCTCTTCGCGACCCCCTTGTGGGAACACCACGGCCCCCTAGGCGGCCGCGGTCTACCTCACTAAAATTTTCCAAATTTAAGCTGAAGAAAATTCAAGCTTTCATAAAACCGCCCTCTACTAATAGCATTCTGCTAGAATTGATTCTAAATTCCACCCTTTTGTTGAACGGCCCGTGTGCGGTGCACACCCTGAGCACCCTCACACGGCAGTCCTAGGGACAATAATTAATTATTTGCCTCAGCTTAGGACATTTTAGGACATTTCAGCTTAGGACAATCTAATTTGTCGATGACCCTGTCTTAACCATTTAATTTTTAACTGGATTTTTTAATTGTTGTTTTAATTGTTGCACATTTAAGTAATTTTCTGAATATCTGCGGGACGCAGGGGGCATTCTAGAAGTGTTTTATTTTTAATTTCTACCCCCGCTCCACAAAATATTAACTAAATTTCTCTCCCCCGCCAGTCAAGTTAATTTCTGACCCCCCTGTTCTTCAAGTGATGGCATACAATTGTTAACAAGCTCCACACACCCCCATTTTTCACATATTTTTGCGTTAAATTCTTTTGATATTTTATCTAAATTTTATAAAAGCATTAAACGCGCTATCTTTCTTTTGACATGATTTTCTTTGTATTTATTAAATAAGCAAGTGCGTGCGGACGGAGCATGAGTGTAAAAATTGTGTTTAACTTGTTTAATTATACCGTAACCGCTTTAAAGTACGACATGAAATACGTACATGTAAATTAACATGCAAGCACTAAAACCACATACAAACAACCGTTGTCAATAATTGTAGAAAAGGATTTGTTTCAAAAGTAAGACGTTATAAAATACTAGAGATGTGTATCGGTTAATACCCTTTTCACACTAGATCTTTAAGATCGGATGTTTAAGTGAATGTATCTTTAAACGCTAATGTGAAACCGTACGGCCTCGTCTAAACACGACCGATGTTTAAGACAGAGATCTGCGTCTTAAACTTCGCCCGCATTACCAACTTAATTTCTATTATAAAAAAATACTACTTGAATTTGTGCTGTCAACATTTTATATTATCATAAACAAGAATACTGTATTATATCGACGTTATAAGAAGTTTATACTTATTGTTATAATAAAATTATTTATTTTCATAATGTGTTTAATAAAATACAGAGCTACAATAATTGAGATAAAATGTATCGACTTACATGTTAATACAGGTGTAATATATTCTTTATTGTAGTGTCTTTATTGTAGAATGAAATGAAATATCCATATTTGTTTATAATAATTCAAAATGTGCGTCTGCGCAGACAGTTCAAAACTGGTAATTTCATGACGGTAACTTAAGGACAAAATTACTGTAGCTACAGCACCAGAGATTTAAACATCAAGTGTGAAAGCATACCGATCTTAAACATCGGTGAACTTTAAGTTCACTGGTCTTAAAGATCTAGTGTGAAAAGGGTATAATACATCGATAGTTGACATGGATGACAATGATGTAGGGCAGGGGTGTCCAATCTTTTAGATTCCCTGGGCCACATTATAAGAATACGAGTTGTTTTGGGCCACACATAAAATACACTAATATTAATTAATATATTGTTTGAGAATGATTCTCTCTAAAGAACGCATTAAATTAAAAAATACATCGCTTATAAATTACTAGCAAGTTGAAATTGTATTTGTAGTGTTATTAACGGTACTTGTAATCGCACTCTTATAAAGTTTGTAAGTTTACGATTTTTCGTTGGGCCGCATTCATAGCCGTTATGGGCCGTATGCGGCCCATGGGCCGCGGGTAACACGCAAGCCTGATACAAGGCATTTAAATAAACTCAAGAAATATAATTTTATATAACTTAATTTTCTACACAATTGTTTTAAATCAGTCTTGGAATTGGCTGAATACGTTTTTATAAACTTAGAAAGAATAAAAAATAAATAAACTGCATTAATGTTCGAGCATACAAATTTTATTTAAATTTAGTGGATAAACGAGAAAAAAAATATCGGACCAACACAGCCATAATCCGATAACATCGGTCTCGCAATTTCGGTTTTTTACTGAATAAGGCTTTTGTTAAACAAAATGATCAAAGTCCTCATTAAATCGTTAAAAGTTACTAGATTTCAAAATCTAGTTTCGCTTAAACCAGGGATATAACTACAGCCCGTGAAAAGTTGGGAGATCCCTGGTTTACCAAAGAAACAAATTGTGTACAAAATATCCAATTTGAAATAGTATTTTCAGTTTTGTAAAAACAAACTAAAGCGATATTTTGATTTAAATAATTTATATATTTCAAATTGTATGTCATATGGAATTTTTAGAGTTTTGTAGGTATGACCAAAAACCGTTATACCGTCATTTTGTCGTCTGTCTGTCCGTTCGATAAAAATTGTAGCCAAACGGCTAAACCTAGAGAGTTGAAATTTGGCATGCTTATATAAGTCTTTGACCCGCACATAGGAAAAATACTAAAACATCTAAAGAACATATCCCCCTAAAAATATAAACAAATATATAATCGAAAAAAAATTTTTTTTTTTTTTAAATTCTCAGTAGGGTATCAAATGAAAGCCCTTAGTACGTAGATTAACGATCAAAATTTTATTTTTGTAAAATAAATTATTTTGATGCGATTTTTGCCAAAACTGTGCAAACAAAATTTTGTCCCCCACCCTGTAGCCCAGATGGTTTAAACTAAAAATCTGGAAAAATTCTAGGTAATGTACATTTGTATGAACCGGAATAGTACAACAGGAATTTTTTATCAGATGTTTTCGGAAAATAACGCATTTTTTGTGTTTTTTGCTTGACCATGTAAAATATTTACTTAATAACTAGGTAACAAAGTAAATCAGCATGCTTTTATGGTGTAATGGTTAGTGCTCTCGCGTTCCAATTTGCAAATTAGGGTTCCAGTCTCGAGACAATTTTATTTTTTATTTTTTTTTTTTTTTTTGCATTTTTATTTTTTCAAAATTCTAGTTATATTTGGGCAAATGTTGCATTTAATTTTTAAAAGCGTAAATTTAATAACCAGTGGAAATTGTTGAAATTGAATACACGAAATCAGAGAGGCGGAGTTATGACTTACAACAACCAATGGAAGCTATAGGCGCAATTTTCAAAATCTTAATGACCTTGCTATATAAAAAAATACTGCAGATATTTAGAAACCTAAATAATAGTATTAGGCATTCGAATTAAAATTAACAAAACAAAATATTTTAACATAAAATTTGTTTTGGCATCCCAAATAATCATCATTCACTTGCTAAATACCTGCCAAACCCTGAAATGTGTGAAAATTCACACTTCAAATCAATTTTTTCGTATGTAGGGGGTCGATCGATAAAAGAGGTTTAGATTTTAGAACAGTTCTGTTTCAAGTGTATATATTTTTTAATAATAACACCAAATGTATATTTCTTTCAATGAAATTTTAAGGTTTGAATTCATTTCAAAGTTATTTGATTTTTTGAGTGAAATTATCGTTTATATTTCTTTGATAATTTTCTGTAGAGTGTTGAGTTCTTTTCAGCGTTGCGTATAAAAGCTGATGTTGATACGAACCATCGAATATTTCAATAGAAGTTGTTCAAACGTTTACTAGCACCGTTATATTTATGTCATCGAAGTAAAGAATAGATTTTAATTGTGAAACTTGTCATTACTAACCAGTGGTGCTTTAGAAAACGTTGCAAAGTGAGTTGTTGAACATTATCTCAAAATGTGTCAAAGTATACTCGTTTATATTTTATGTATTTATCAACTATAGGGAACATGGACTCCATAAATGCGTTATCAATGAATGGGGAAAACAAACGAATCACAACGGCTGGGGTATGTCTTTGCGTCAAATGTTTTGTATTTCATATTGGCTATTGGTTTTATGTGGGATCTGTGTCAATACTTTTCATTGATTCTCTTCGACACAAGCTTCAACTTGAGGAATAAACACTGTTTTGATGGTTGAGGGCGTTTTGTTATCGTAACATTTTACAACTGACCAGGTTGTTTACTATTATTGTTTACAACTATTAATTATTTATTGGCTCTTGCAATTATTAAATCATTTCTACGTCGTTTGAAAAGAAATTAGATTAATTTTGATATTTACACAGGAATTCAATTGCATATTGAAGACGTTGAATATTGTTTTGCTCTCTGTTGATGTAACAATTTTCCCAGTGGCTCAAAATGCTCATTTTCATGGGTTGATCAATTCAATAAAACAAAATAAACGCCACATTATTATTTGCAAAACTAATCCTCGGGAATACCCAGGTTTCCACGCTCGAATTTATGGTTCCATATCCGAACACTGAAAGCGCTGATAGATATTTTAAATTATAAAAATTACATGGGAGTTTCCTATATCCCATTTTGTAATACATAACTAACCAGTCTTTCTACCTTTAGGTAACTATTTGACAAATAAGGTTATTGGATACTTTCTGTGCTGAATAAATGATATCCCGTCTATCAATACAAATTTATCCATCGGATATTTATCTAACGACTAATGAGACTGACGTATTGAATTCACTGATTAGTTTTGACATTTATTCAGCAGATGAAGTTCCAGATAACCTTATCTGTCAGGTTACCTAGAGGTTACCCTAAAAGTGGAAAGACCCGACCTAAGAGGAAAACTTTTTATGTTGTATATTTACCATACATTTGTATAGTCTCTTTTTTTAAATCATTTTATTTAGAAAAAGCTCACGTCAATCCTTAAAAAGAAAGCTCATGAACACTTAGGAAAAACAAAATTCCAAGTAGTTCCGCTTAAACATTTGGAATAGCTTATAATATTATCATAGTATTGGTTCACATGGATACACCAAAAAAGTCACCAAAGTCATGAGATCTATTATCCATTTCTTAGCTTCGTGGCACTAAATAGTAATTTATTTTATTAATGTTACTTGCCTGCATCTCAAATATTTACTGATTTTCTTAATATTGGCTAATCTATACAAAATATTTGCCCGAGGGGACACAAAACTTGGATTTTTGTAATCAGAATTTTAAACATGTATTTAAAAAAAGTAATAATGCTTTTTTCTCGAGTTTAGACGGTTGGGAACGTGCCCCGTTTGCCCCCCTCTGCGGACGTCCATGCTTGTAGGGAAAAGACTTAAATCAGCCAAGAAAGACAATTTTAAGTCAACTAAAGCAAACCGTATTCTGGTCGAATTTTCTAGATCTTCATTTACAAGTTGTTTCTTCATTTTAAAGCGACTTGTTTGTAATGATTCTACTCGATAATGAACCAACACAAATTTATGTGCTACTAGACCAATGTTGCTTAACCTTTCATCCATCGCGCACCGGAGAAGTCAGGATATATTTCGCGGCCCGGTAATTTACCACTATAAAGAAAGAGAGAATATTTTTCAAGATAATGTTGACTTGGTTTTAATATTGTCTACAATTGTCAAATAAAAAAAACACACTTTCAACAATATAATTTGCATATAAGAAAATCACAACAAGTCATTTTGTAGAATTAGTTCTCAGAAGAGTAAATATTATGATGAATTTATGAAGTCGATTGATTTATAGTTGGAATATACCTGATTAAACGTTCTGTTTATTGGGAAAAACCAAAATGATGTCAATTAAAAATTATGACGATTTTGTGGTCTCAATGAGAACTTAATAATTAATTTTTATTTATTGTAAAATGTTCCGCAAAATTATAAATTCACGAAAAAAAAACAGTGATATATAGCTTCATTTATAATAGATACATAGCACAGGCATAACGTAAGAATCACAAGACTGTCTTCGTTTTGTTTATGAGACAGAGATGTTTTTTTTTGTGGCCTTTGCTGCTTTGGCAATTAGCCAGGACAATTCTTATTTTTATGAAAATTCCATGTATGAACGGGATTCGAACCCGAGACCTTAGCAACGCAGAGCACACCACTACGCTACACCGGTCGGCAAACAGATTTTTAGGCCTCGAACATACAGAAAACCGGTAAATCAGCGCTGACAATCGGTACCGAAAACAAGCGTACTGGGTTACTGGTTGAGCACACGCTAAACGCTGATATTGCATGTGACACTGACAAATAACATAACCTATATGTTGAAGTTTTTATTTATTATACCCTATTTATCGTACATTTTTTAATTATATTGACCTAGCATAGAGTGAACGCTAGTTTTGAAAGTGTATAGCTACTCTTTCGTATATTGGCTCAATTATATGTTGAAATAAGTGAAAATTGCGAGTCTTGATTCATCTTTGGATCAGTTGTTTCTAATAGTATCACTATATTTAAAAATTGATGTGAAGTGTGAATTTTCACACATTGCAGGGTTTCGCAGGTATATAATAAGTGAAGGCGGCATGCTGAGTGTGTAGGACAAATTTTGCTTTGTAGTAACCACGGCAAAATGAACGATCTTTTTAAAATAATTTATCGTCTGTTAATCTCAGAGCTTTAAAAACAAATTTTATGTTAAAATATTTTTTTGTTAATTTTAATTCGAATACCTAATATCATTATTTAGGTTTCTAAATAAGTGCAGTATTTTTTTTATATAACAAGGTTCATTAAGATTTTGAAAATTGGGCCTATGACTTTCATTGGTTGTCTTAAATCATACGCTCCGCCCCTCTGGCTTCGTATAAATGACACAGAATGAAAATATAATTGTAAATTGGTTATTAAATTTACGCTCTTGAAAATTAAATTCAAAATGTGCTAAAATATAACTAGAATTTTAACAAATTAATTTAAACATAATAAATATGAAAAAAAAAAAACAAAAAATAAAATTTTCTCCACAAGCCAGGAACGAACCTGTGTAGTGAATAACGATCCTGTGTGGTGGTCGAGCAACTGAGCCACTAGACCACCAAACGCTTATCAACTGTGTTATAAGAGTATAACATGTATGCATCGTCAACAAAAAAACACAAAAAATGCGTTATTTTCCGAAAACATAATCTGATCAAAAATTCCTGTTGTACTATTCCGGTTCACACCATTATACATTACTTAGAATTTTTTCACATTTTTAGTTTAAACCATCTGGGCTACAGGGTGTGGGACAAAAATTTTTTTGCACAATTTTGGCAATAATCGCCTCAAAATAATTTATTTTGCAAAAATTAAATTTTGATCGTTAATCCACGTACTAAGGGCTTTCATTTGATACCATACTCAGAATTTTAAAAAAATATTTTTTTTTTCGATGAGCACATATTTGTTTATATTTTTAGGGGGATGTGTTTTTTAGATGTTTTAGTATTTTTCCTACGTACGGGTCAAAGAGTTGTACAAGCATGCCAAATTTCAACTCTCTAGGTTTAGCCGTTTGGCTTCAATTTTTACCGAACAGACAGACAGACAGACAGACAGACAGACAGACAGACAGACAGACAGACAGACAGACAGACAGACAGACAGACAGACGACAAAATGACGGTATAAGGGTTTTTTGGTCATACCTACAAAACCCTAAAAATGGAACCAAAAATAAAAGGTATACATGCAATAAACCAAGAGAAACGTAAATATGAGGAATACCACCACCTTTTTCCTCAATTAAAAGAAGATCATGCAATATTTTTTTGTTTCGGCGCTGACAACAAACTGCTTAAATGTTTCGGTAAGCGGGTAGCTGACACCGACCGGCGCCGACCAGTACACAGCGTGTGCGGTTATATTTGAAAACATGGACAGATACTGCGGCAGATCAGCGCTTGTTGCCAGTAAAGCCGGTGCCGCATTCTGTATGTTCGCGGCCTTAAAACAATAACACCCAATTGTACTCGTCTCTATACACGTGCAATGCTTGTGCTATGTATACACTATAAACGAGCTTTTATTGTGAAAATTAGTGTTTCTGCAAGAAAATGCCAGAATATTCTATTTTCAAACAAACATTTTCATTTCTCAAAAATTCCTAACCCCCTAAAAAAATCCTTATCTTTTATTTCCTTTAATTGTCCCTGAAGAACCTGTTTCCTTTTCCATCTTCACCGCTTTAGTTCCTCTGGCGGTCTATTTGAATAAGTATATTCCAGTTTTATGACGGTGGTAATTGCCTATGATGGCGACAGAACGGCATCTGAGATGCTGATGAGCCAACGATGGCATAAACAAGACCAGGGAACGTACTCGCTACCGACCGTCAACATAAGATCAAACTAGATAATAAACAGCACCCGGTGGTAAGCGGAAACAGGGGGTTGGGGAGGAAAGGGGCAGAATTGTGTTAGGGAAATAAAAAGACATAATTTGAAAAATAGAATTTAGTATTTTATACCGGAGTTCTTTTATACCCTTTTCACACTAGATCTTTAAGATCGGATGTTAAAGTGAATGTATCTTTAAACGCTAATGTGAAACCGTATGGCCTCGTCTAAATACAAGCGATGTTTAAGACAGAGATTCGCGTTTTAAACTTCGTCCGCATTGCAAACTTAATTTCTATTATAAAAAAATACTCCTTGAATTTGTGCTGTCAACATTTTATATTATCATAAACAAGAATACTGTATTATATCGACGTTATAAGAAGTTTATACTTATTGTTATAATAAAATTATTTATTTTAATAATGTGTTTAATAAAATACAGAGCTACAATAATTGAGATAAAATGTATTGACTTACATGTTAATACAGGTGTAATATATTCTTTATTGTAGTGCCTTTATTGTAGAATGAAATGAAATATCCTTAATTGTTTATAATAATTCAAAATGTGCGTCTGCGCAGACAGTTTAAAACTGGTAATGACGGTAACTTAAGGACAAAATTACTGTAGCTGATGACAGCACTGGAGATTTAAACATCAAGTGTGAAAGCATACCGATCTTAAACATCGGTGAACTTTAAGTTCACTCGTCTTAAAGATCTAGTGTGAAAAGGGTATTAGAGTGTGTTCCATGAAAACAAAATATCGGTAACCTCCGTAGATCGCAGGTTGCATTCCGGACACTGTTGCGAAAAGGGAAATTTAATTAAGACGTCACTCGTCACGTGATTTCGCACCATGGAGGTAAAACATGTGTTTATTCCTATGGTTTATTATGTTATTTTCGCCATTTGTGCAAACAATTTACGTGCTTATAGATATTTGTTTAAAACTTTTTTGTACTAGAAACCACCTTTTCTCAGTAATAAACTACTACAAGTGTTTATTTTATTATTTGTTTAAATTTTTGACTTAGCTACTAAGGTAGGGTAACCATTCGTCCCGCTTTTTGCGGAACTGTCCCGCATTTTGATTGGGTGTCCCGCAAAAGTCCCGCATTCTAACATTTTGTTCCGCATTGTAACTTGAATTTGAGAACTTTTTTTTTTTTTGTTTTTTGCTGTTCACTTGGATTTGGGATGTGAGGACCTTTTTTTTGCTCTTCACTTGGATTTGGGAGGTGAGGACCTTTTTTTGCTCTAAACTTGGATTTGGGAGGTGAGGGCCTTTTTTTTTGCTCTTCACTTATATTTGGGAAGTGACGACCTTTTTTTGCTCCGTCCCGTATTGCCTTCTTAAGAAAATGGTCACCCTATACTAAGGCCATTATACAGTATAGGGAAATCGGCGAAACAGTGCAGTTGCGTCACTTGAAACGTCACAAAAAAAATGTGACGTCAGGTTTAGTACGTTTACATTCATCTATTTAACGAATGTAATATTTGTACGCTGTTACTTGTATCGAAATGAAATGAAAATATAAGAATAAGAAGAGAATAGAAACAAATAAACTATTCTAATAGGCAAAATAGTCCTACAAAGGACTGATGTGATCCAAAATATGATTAAAGAAAATAAAATTAAAATAAATTAAATATAACCTAAAAACTATGCAGTACTCACAAAATCAAATAAGAAAATCTGTAAGATATAACTGTAGTATATATCTGTAGTATATAACTAAACACAAAACTGCTAAATAAACAACAAACTAAATAAAAAAGGTTTTTAGAAATTACTATAAGTTAGATATTTGAACACAAGTCAGCATAAAAACACAACAGACGTATTATTAAATGACAAATGTAAACATCGTTTTATTCAGGGATACCAATACAAAAGTCATATATATTAAATAAACACTTTTAAAATTTGTAAATCTTCAAAATGACTATCGAACACAAACTAAATATGGCTTCAAAAGGTATGTTTTAGTAAAATAAAATAGTAAAGCGAAATATTAGTCTATAATTCACATGCAAAAAAAAAAAATCGATTTAGTAATTTTTTCGCCACTAAGTTTGTCATTGAAGTTATAACGCAAAATGACGAACTGCGCTGTTTGAGCGACTGAGCTATAGATGCATTTTTGACCAACACAATTTTTGGACAACAAAAATATCCATGCCATAACCGGGATTCGAACCCAAACCCCATGGCCTAGAAGTCAGTGCATCGGTACACTAACCACTACGCCACGATGACCGGCAACTACAAGTGTTAAAAATGTATAAAATATTTAACTGTTAGTAACAAACAGAGCTTTATAATCGACTGTTTTCAAAGATTTCTGATTTAAAAAAAATTAGCAATGGGAAATAAGTATAATCGTATCAAAAGATTATAAGATGATTCACACACAAAAAATCTGTACTTCTCTTTTTCTTTTCTTTTTTACGTTTCTTTTTTCGGAGTTTGATTTTCAAAAAAGTCTAAAAACTGTATTTTTATATCCAGAAAATTTTAAGACCCAATAATCTCTCCCTATCTCTAACTAGGCTAATTTTATTAGGTTTTCACTTTTTAAGTATACAATTTTGTAATCGTAATTTTTATGTTTTTTTTTATTTTTTTTGCGAACGTTTAAAGTGATACTTCAAAGCACATCAATTAACATGTCAGTCATATGTCATTCCATTATCATTCAAACCATTTATACATCATTTAGAATTATGTTATATCAAGTGTAATACTTTACGTAAGAACTTGCTGATAGGAACCGTCTACGGTGGAAACTTACCTGTAAAATAAATAAGTACATTAGTATAAATAGGACAAGATATTAAAAATATTGAAACAAAAACATTAAAATAAAAAAACAATATGCTCTAAATACGGATACAACAGTAGTTTGTGAATGTTTGCCGAAAAAAGAGATGGACAGCTGAGAAGCAGCTGAAGCTGGCTATTTCTTGGGGTTCGGAAAACCATTTTCCCACCTTGGTTCACCAATATTTTTTACCGTACACTAGGCAACAACTGAGAGCTTAGATTTTTTCGTAGAGCAATATCCACAAATTCGTAATTAACAGCCGAATGTGCAGAACAATTTTAACACAATATTAGCCAAAAGTTGAAAATCGCGTAAAAACAAACCTATTAACAGAAGATAATCATCAACAGGCAACGCGTACATAAAATGATATAATTAAAACAGAAACCGGCAACATTTTCTGTGTATAACATCGATTTTCTTTCGGCGACAAAATTTGTCATTAATAAGTTACTATATAAAAAGCGGTAATGATTCTGTTTGGAACTGTGAGGGGGTGGTGTGGAGTAAGAGTTGTGTTGTACGTTTCCTGCATAGAAATCATCTCATTGCAGCATGTCGGTGATGTTACTCGTCGTGATGGACATAAGACAGCGTCTTGGAGACGCGGAGCCCGATAAATGTTAATACCTCAATATGCAGTATATCTCCATTCGCTCGTTGCTTGGGGACACGTCCCATACCAAACACTGATCAAACTCAACGACATTTGTCGAACTACCAAATTGTCTCGACCTAGCAATTTTCAAACTGAAATTGAACACTTGATATTCGATTCTTTAATTATTTTACATCACAGAAAGAATCCAGAGTTTTACAATCGAAATAACATTTTGTTGAACTAAAGATTTGTTTATACAGATTTATATATTGAGATTTTACAGTTTTCTACAGTAAAACTTCAGTAATGTATTTCAGTTTTAACTAATCAGGTACATCAGTTGATGAAGCCAAAGGATAAATCGCAAACCCAAGTTCATGAAGATGATATAGGAAGCTGAAATATATATACTCTGTCATGATACGAAACAAGCAGTTGAATCCTGTGCTTTTTTCAGTGCTTTGCAACCTTTTTTCACTCAAAGCACATCAATTCCTTTCAATTAACAATATTGTCTCATTTTTCTCTTGTAATCCTCTTCCGTCCCCCCTCCTTTTATATTTTTCTCCAGGCCTTTTGCGCTTCCTTTTTCCCATCTTTGGGCTCCTCCATTTTCTCTTTTCCACTGCTCTCCTATTCCCTCTCTCAACTCTCTCCATCCTCTCTTCACCCTTGTTCCTTTCCATTCCATCTTCTCATTTGGAACAGACCATAAGCAAAATAGTTATTTACGTATAGAAAGCCAAAAGAGAAGATTTACAGCGGACAAAGATTAGGGCCTCACGAGTAGCAAAAGTGCCTTTAATTCGTCCGAGGGTGTACACTTTCTTTCGGCCTGAGGTATGTACAATGTTCAACACACAACTAGTTACAAATGTAGTGCATTTGAAATAGTTTATTCTAAATATAGGCAACAACATAACGTTGGTGATCATGAATTCTTTTGTCAATAAAGCAATCCGAAACACCGAAATGTCAAAAATGAAGAATCAATTAGACTAGCGGTCGGCAACTTTTTTCTAATCGCGAGCCGCATTCATTTTTTCTTATATATATATATACACACACCGGCAAATGTAAAGGAACTGATTGAAAATTATGTAGCCTATATCTAGATAGCTTTGAATGCTCTAGTAAACCGTAGGGAAAGATTGTATCGACGCCAAGGAAAACGAAATGCACCATTTAATTTTGCTACTACTGTATCTTTTGGTGGAGGTTCAATTATGGTGTGGGCCGCAGCACACCGGTGCGGCACATTTCCGAATATCGTCGTACAAGGTTGAAAAAAATATGCCCCGCAAGAATCTTATAATCTTCGGAAATGGTTCCGATTTATGGAAATTTAGATTGCAGCATACAAAATACATATTGCCAACATAATCCATTGTCCAAAAAGATGAAATAAAAATAGATTCATTTCACAACAGAGCATAATAGAGGATTTTTTTTGAGTAAAACCAAAATACAACCAGATTGACAGTCTCTAAGAGTTTTTCGATTTTCTATTTTATCATAGCACGTTTCATAATCCTTAAGTGCGATTTATTGTTGAAAAACAATTTAGAACGTCGCCTTTTTATGTTATTCATACTCGTATGTCGACCGGGGTGAAAGAATTTTTCAATAAAATGACATGAACCTTCGGTCATCGAAGGGAGAAATTCGATAAAGCTAGGGGAGAAAAGTAGGGGACATCTACAGTCAGACAGGTGTATTAAAAGAGAATTATCAAACAGTGAATTTTAGAAAAAATACTAGCTCGTAGCTGCCTTGAAAAAATACTATAACTACTATATTACAACACTATAGTAAAATTTTGCCTTTTACATAATAAGTTTTTTTTATCATTTGTATTTTGGAAGCGATGTCAATTTTAGGGTTTTGTAGGTATGACCAAAAAACCCTTATACCGTCATTTCGTCGTCTGTCTGCCTGTCTGTCTGTTCGGTAAAAATTGTAGCCAAACGGCTAAACCTAGAGAGTTGAAATTTGGCCTGCTTATACAACTCTTTGACCCGCACATAGGAAAAATACTAAAATATCTAAAAAACATATCCCCCTAAAAATATAAACAAATATCTGCCCATCGAAAAAAAATTTTTTTTTTTAAATTCTGAGTAGGGTATCAAATGAAAGCCCTTAGACGTGGATAACGATCAAAATTTTATTTTTTCAAAATAAATTATTTTGTCACGATTTTTGCCAAAATCGTGCAAAAAAAAAATTGCCCCACACCCTGTAGCCTAGATGGTTTAAACTAAAACTCTGAAAAAAAATCTAAGTAATGTACATTTGTATGAACCGGAATAGTACAACAGGAATTTTTGGGATTATATTTTCGGAGAAAAACGCATTTTTTGTGTATTTTGCTTGACCACGTAAAATTTAACTTATCTAACACACGGAGCCAGTATGCTCTAATTTGTAAACTAAAGTTCGCTCAGCTCTCCAGGCAATTTTTCTGTTTTTTTTTTGCATTTTTAATTTGTTTAAATTATTTTTCCAAAATTCTAGTTATATTTGGGCAAATGTTGCATTTAATTTTTAAAAGCGTTAATTTAATAACTAGTGGAAATTGTTGAAATTGAATACACGAAATTAGAGGGTCGGGGTTATGACTTAAAAAAAACCAATGGAAGCCAGTGGCGCACCCAGGGAGCCCCCCCCCTCCCAAGAAAGAAGGAAATACAAATAAAAACACACTAGAAAATTTTAAAAATAAAGTTCAGGACCTTTTTGTTTTAGGTCGTCACTTGTATTTTAGAAGTGCGGACCTTTTTTAGGTCATCACTTTATATTTTCATAATTTAAATAATTTTGCCTCCCCCCCCCACAAAAATTCCTGGGAGTGCCACTGATGGAAGCCATAATTTTCAAAATCTTAATGAACCTTGCTATATATAAAAAAGAAAAATACTGCACATATTTAGAAACCTAAATAATGGTATTAGGCATTCGAATTACAATTAACAAAAAAAATTTTTATTTTATATATTTATATTTTAACATAAAATTTGTTTTGGCATCCAAAATAATCATCATTCAGTTACTAAATACCTGCGAATCCCTGAAATGTGTGAAAATTCACACTTCACATCAATTTTTTGATGTGGTTGAAATAACCTATTTTTTTTAACATTTGTAAACAAATAACTGGCAACACGGCGAATATTATCAACCATTACGTCCTCATCAGGGTTGCCAGACGTCCCGAAATTCGCGGGACGTCCCGCTTTTTGAACAAAAATAGATTTTCCCGCGAGGGACAGCTAAAATCACGAATTAATCAAATTTTGTTTTGTCTTGCTCATCACTTGAACAAGGAATGAGACCCTTTTTTTATCATCAGTTCTATTTTAGGAGTGAAGACCTTTTTTTTTGGTCATCACTTCTATTGGGAGAGAGTCTTTTTATAAACATTTTTAAATATTTTGAACTGTACATTTTATTAGGTTGTCCCGCTTTTTGCGCCTTAATCCCGATGTTTTTATATTTATTTGGTAAAAATCCCGATTTGGTAAAATAATATTCTGGCAACCCTGGTCCTCATAGATATCGTGAAAGAACTTGATTTTCGCTAAGACCCCAGTTAGTTTAATTTGGTCATAATCGGGAAAATTCTCTACTTTAATTCAAGTGATTTCGAGACTGTTTGGAAAATTGAATTAATACCTGGTATGATTTTCTAAATAGCCTTGAATATTATAAACAAGTGTCACCTGGGTACTATTAATCAAAGATATATTGGCAATAAATTATTAAACATTATATACTTTCTATCATGCGTCAAAAGATGACAAATTCTTATAAAAGAATGATTAAACATAACAGAAAACGTTTTCTAAACGGATATTAATGCATAATTAGGATGAGTAGGCAAACATTTTTAAATTTATCCTCGTGTTTACAAGGTTTTCAACCAGTACTAACTTGTTTAAGTAGTACAGGTTGAATATCTCGAATGTAAAATGTTTTTCTTTTATTTTATAAAATCTCCGTATTTTTTCGTTACTTCCTAAAAAGATTACTAACCCTCCACCAACAAATATCTAAATAGAACTCAGTCTATTAAAGAGCTACTTCCCCTACAAACAAGAGATTAAAAACTCGACATAATCTTCGTTGTTAAGGGTTAAAAAATAACTCAATCGATTTTTTCAGCACACACAACTGTATAATTATATACACCAAAATGCTAACATGACAGAAATCTGACGTATGTCACGCTCGCCGTCTGACAGCTGACATCTGTCAAATCTATTTGAAAATATTTATTCCATTAACATTAACGAGTTACTATGGTAACGCCTAGCCTTCTAGAAATAACCAGCACTGAATATGAATGATGGCTGCAACTTTAAATTTTGTTATATTTTTGGAGAGCAGTAAAAAGAATTTAAGACCAAGTGATAATGTTACACTCATTAATCAACACAAAAATAAAGATGTTTTTTAAAGAAACATATGTTTTACAGTGAACTTAATTCTTATCACACTTTTGGGTATAATATTATTCATTCCTTGGTTTTCTGCGGAACTAGATTTTGAAATCGACTTTTTGATTAGTGATTGAATAGGACTCTGAGACCGATTCTTTTAGCATAGTAAATTGGGCATTATAAGACAATTTATTTTAAAAATGTCAGTTTTATTATAAAGTCTGTTCCAAACACTTAGGCGGAACTAGATTTTGCAATCTAGTTACTTTCATCGTTTAAATCGTGCTTTTCGGCCGTTTTGTTTAAGCATTGTAAATCATACTTAAAATAAAAAAATGTTGTTTAAGGTTAATATCATTTTAAAATGTCATTTTCTTTATATTTTGATTTTTTGTGTCATTCTTAATACAAATTTCCCATTTATTTATTTTTTTGTCATTAAAATATGTAAAAAAAAAATAATTTTTACATATGTCATTCGTTTCCATGGTTTCATTGTTGGAATTCTAAATTTTGACATTACAACGGGAAAAATGAAATATCCCAAGCAAGGTCCCTTTTCGTGACAACCTAAAAGAACGAAATTCCCATTTAGTTCCGCCTAACCGTTTGGAACAGACTGTAGCTTGATTTTTAAATAATAAATGAAATTTTACCTTGACAACTGTATAACACAGTGTTTCCCAATCTTTTTACTCTCGTGGCACATTTTCCAAGGAAGAAAATTTTCGCGGCACACCTACGTAGTCATAGAAGAAGAAATTTATAAGGCTAATTTTTTACCGACCGCCAACATATATGAGGGAGATATTGTGATCATACCGATTTTGAGATTTCGAGATTTCGATGGATCTCCACGAATTCAGGTCCCTACATAAGGTTTTGACTATTTTTAGAATGATGTCTGTTTGTCTGTCTGTCTGTCAGTTGGTCCGTGTATACGTGCAGAGCAAATTCGGCTAAAAAGATTTTTATGAAACTTCATATTTAAGCTTTTGACATCAATGGCACGAGTTGATCAACTTTTGGTAAAAATCGGTTAACTAGAAATGGGAGTTTACTCGTGTCGGTTTTAAGATTTTTGCAAATATTTCACAACAGAGAAATACGCAGAGCCGTATTTCGGCGCCCTTGGCAAATAAAAACGAGGTTCACACTTCTCTAAATTCAAGCGATGAGTAAAAAAAAGGTCCTCGCCTCTCAAAATCCAAGTGAAAAGCAAAAAAAAAGGTCCTCATCTCCTAAAATCTAAGTGACGAACAAAAAAAAGGTCCTCGCCTCTCAAAATCCAAGTGACGAGCAAAACAAAACAGTCTTTGCCTTCGCAATGGCGCCCCTTAATCAAGCCCATAAGCGCCCTTTTCCTTATTGCGCCCAGGGCCGTCACCCCCTCCACCCCCCCTTACTGCGGCTCTGCTTGTAGCAACGAACAGTCACTTATCAGCAATCCGACTATAACTATAAATTGTCCAACATATAGAGATCTTTTTTGCTGTCAGATGGTCGGATACTCCTACCTCTACAAACCGTCGTTTTGAACCGGGAGACTCAGTGGCGTTCGTAATATCAACTCTGAACTGAAACTATTAATTTGATTTACGAATCTCAAACAGCAAATAATTGAAAGAGAATTTATAACTTTGAAATTAGCTCAACGATGGACAACTAATAACTTACTAAATAAAAACTTGGAGTGCAAAAATCGTTAATTATACCGGGTGAGCACGCATGCGCGTGTGTTTTTTACACTTGTTGCAATATGAACAGCAGTCATGTATTAATAGTTGGAAACATAATTCATTTATTATTTGACGGTCATAGATAAAATAATTTTCTAGATTAGCAACAATTATAAAGTAATAAAATTGTTTTTATTTATAACTAAATGTAAATAACTTCGCATTCCTTTTCAACACAATATGACGCAATCCATGTTTTAATTATTTTTATGTATATTCCCATTCGTAAATCATAGTGGTATTAGTAAAGCTTGATTTGATTTCTTTGGTTAATATTCTGAATTAATGTTACATTCGGGTGGGCAGATGTCATTCAATCGAACATTTATGACTTGTAAACGAGCTTCTTACGATCATATTATTTCTGGTTGACTTTTAGGTCAATTTGATTGATTGAGAAAATTCTTGGAAATTTTTCTCAGTGTCATTTTTGTCCTGTTTTATTACAATACAAATAATGATAATTATGGTGTTGATGTTTACCAAATAGTTATTGATATCAAAAGAAAATAGTTAAAAGAAATATATATTTCATTCGCCATTATACCACCAGTTCTTTATGGTACTACAATTTCAGTATATATACATACAGTCGAATTTAAATACAAAGTGAATGACGTCATAAGACATTGCATATTATGTTTACATAATTTGTATGAAACGTACTTATTTGAAGTAAATTAAAATATAGTATAAATAAATGAGCTAGTATATAGAAGAGTTGGAAACAGGCTACTTTCATCTAACGGGTGTTTTTTTTAGAGGTATAGAACTTTAAATTGCAATAAAACAACGATGGATTATTCGATTGACATGAATTTTTTTTTATTCGAGAGATAATCTTGTGGCATTACATTAAATCATACCAACAAGACGGCGCAACATGTCACACAGCTCGTGCCACAATCGATTTATTGAAAGACACGTTTGGTGACCACCTAATTTCACGTTTTGGACCTGTGAATTGGCCTCCAAGATCTTGTGATTTAACACCGCTGGACTACTTTCTGTGGGGCTATGTAAAGTCATTGGTCTATGCGGATAAGCCACAAACGCTTGACCATTTGGAAGACAACATTCGCCGTGTTATTGCCGATATACGGCCACAAATGTTGGAAAAAGTCATCGAAAATTGGACGTCCAGATTGGACTACATCCGAGCCAGCCGTGGCGGTCATATGCCAGAAATCATATTTAAAATGTAATGCCACAAGATTATCTTTCGAATAAAAAAAAATTCATGTCAATCGAATAATCCATCGTTGTTTTATTTAAAGTTCTATACCTCTAAAAAAAAACACCCATTACATTTCACATTTCTTATTAGAATTTGTGATCGTTTCAACAAATTTCCCGGTCCACCCCTGAATAAACTTATCATTATTCTGGATTGTCGCATCTAAAATTGACTATGAGAAACAAAATTAAAAAATACCATTCTCACGAAATCAAAATTATTTCTATTTATTTTTCTCTTATCAACACTTATATATTTCTCCGTTAATTACTACTAAGTATTAGTTTGGAATCCATATTCAACAAAACTAACTTACGTACAAACGATTCCAAACCAAATTATAGAGTTTGAGGGTCGGCTAAATGGTATAGAGTCACGTGATATCGAACAATTTCTCTGCTAATACAACCCTGCATATGTAGTATTGAATCGTAATGACAGACTACAAGACTGATTTACATAAGGAAATGTTGGATAATATTTATCATTCGATTTTATTGTTTTTAGATAAGAAAATACGGAAAGCAATGACGTCATTAAAATCTTACACAGACCGAAATTATGAAATAAAACATAAGTAATACAGTAAAATGTAGACTTATATAATCCTTTGTTAGTTTTTAGGTTTTTAGGGTTTTGTAGGTATGACCAAAAAACCCTTATACCGTCATTTTGTCGTCTGTCTGTCTGTGTGTCTGTCTGTCTGTCTGTTCGGTAAAAATTGTAGCCAAACGGCTAAACCTAGAGAGTTGAAATTTGGCATGCTTGTACAACTTTTTGACCCGCACATAGGAAAAATACTAAAACATCTAAAAAACATATCCCCCTAAAAATATAAACAAATATGTGCTCAACGAAAAAAAAAATATTTTTTTAAAATTCTGAGTAGGGTATCAAATGAAAGCCCTTAGTACGTGGATTAACGATCAAAATTTTATTTTTGCAAAATAAATTATTTTGACGCGATTTTTGTCAAAATTGTGCAAAAAAATTTTTGTCCCACACCCTGTAGCCCAGATGGTTTAAACTAAAAATCTGAAAAAATTCTAAGTAATGTATATTGGTATGAACCGGAATAGTACAACAGGAATTGTTGATCAGATTATGTTTTCGGAAAATAATGCATTTTTTGTGTTTTTAACCAAAATATGTTAAATATTTAATTCGCTATGTAACAAAGTTGATACGTCAGCGCTCATGGTGATGTGCGTTTAGTCATTGGTTTTCTAATTTGTAAACAGGTAACTTGCAAACTAGAGTTCGAATCCTGTGAATTTTTTTTTTTTGTTTTTTTTTTGTCATTTCATTTGTTTAAATTATTTTGTCAAAATTCTAGTTATATTTTGGTAAATGTTGCATTTAATTTTTAAAAGCGTAAATTTAATAACCAGTGGGAAGTGTTGAAATTATAATTTAATTCTGTTTGATGTATACGAAATCAGAGGGCGGGGCTAATGATTTAAGCAACCAATAGAAGCCATAGGCGCAATTTTCAAAATCTAAATGAACCTTGCTATGTAAAAAAAATACTGCACATATTTAGAAACTTAAATAATGGTATTAGGCATTCGAATTAAAATTCATAAAAAAATATTTTGACATAAAATTTGTTTTGGCATCCCAAATAATCATCATTCAGTTATTAAATAAAGCAAAACCCTGAAATGTGTAAAAATTCACACTTCACATCAATTTTTTAGTTATGTCAATAACTAATCAGATAACAACAAATACAAAAAGTCTTGACCATGTAGAATTTTTATTAAATGAGTTATTTGAATAAAAGCGAAAAGTTGGGGGATGTAAAGTTAATGTCAAAATTGTTTCGCGGACCCCCAAGGGTCCGCGAACCCTAGTTTAAGAACCACTGGATTATGGTATACAAGTGATATAATAGAGAGAGTAAACTTGGTGATATTAAATATATTAAGGGTTGTTCTAATAAAATTTACTATCATTTAAAATAAAGTGTGTATGAATCCCATGTCGGCTTTGAAATAGTGTCAAAAATGATTTTATGGTCATGCGGTACGTTGTCGAGATGTGCCCGGTCATAATAAACGTTTATGAGCTATTCTTTACCCCCAAAATAGCCCCAAAATGACGAGTTTTCCGGTCCGTGAGCCAACTCAATAGACGTGGAATGCATAAGTGACTATTATATACAATGTCCGCTATATTACATGGCACATTGTTCATATATTACTTTATTATACGGAATACCGAGACAATACTGACACCTTTGGCGGCGGAATATAACAATTTTAAGAAAGAAAAAAGCGTGCTAAGCTTGAATTTTCACAAATTTCAAAGTTTTGTAGGTATTTAGTTACTGAAACAAGCCAACAGAATACTGAATGTGTGGAACAATATTTTTTGGAACAATTGCATCAAAATTAATATTTTTTTATCCGTTAATCCAGTGATTTCCAACCGGTGTGTCGCGTCAGCATGCTGTGTTACAATCCAATAGTAACGGTGTCGCGAAAGTTATTGTTTAAATAAATACGAAACAAGTCAACAGAATACTGGACGTGTGGAACAATATTTTTTGGAACAATCGCATCAAAATTAATACTCTATTTTTGTAATTCGCCACTGACGAAGGCTATCTTTTAAGTTTTTACAAAAACTAAGAAAGAAAAATTTTTTTTTGGAACAAACTATTTTACAGCTATCAAAATATTCGAATTTAAGATTTATACACTTTTGCATGAGTTCAAACCAATTCTGGAAACATTTTTTCCACTCTGAAGTTGGTACCTCAAGAACATCGTTTTCGAAGACTTCAATAGCTTCTTGAGGAGATAATAATCGCTGTCCACGCCTTTTTTGTTTGATACTGGGGAACAAAAAAAAGTTGTTAGGGGATAAATCAGGTGAATACTGGCAATGAGACATTAATTCGATGTTTTTCTCCTTAAAATAATCAATTGTTTGACATGCTGTGTGGGAGTTTGCATTGTCATGATGAAGAATGATGCGACGTATTTGATTGTTTTTCCTGATTTTGTCGATGACTTCTGGCAAACAAATTGTTGTATGCCATTCAGCATTAACTGTTCTCCGATCCTCTAAAGCAATGGTTGCGACATGTCCAGTACAACCGAAGAAACAAGCGATCGTTTTCTTGGAAGACCCAAACAGTGGATTGTTGCTTAGCTTCTGGTTCATATGAATAAATCCAAGTTTCGTCATCTGTAAGGATGTTGTATACGGATTTTGCAGTGCCTAGGTTTTTTTATCATTCCCTTACACCAATCAACTCGAGCCTTTTTTTTGAGCTTCGGTCAAATTATGCGGAATCCATCGGGAACAGATCTTTTTCACAGCTAAATGTTCATGCAAAATCGAATGTATTGCAGTCTGCGATATTCCAAAGGATACCTCTATCTCACGGTAAGGCACATGCCGATCTTCTTCAATCATTTTTCGCACAGCATCGATGTTTTTTTGAATCACAACCGATTTTGATCGACCTTCACGAGATTCATCACTGACGGACGCACGACCACGACGAAATTTTACAAACCAATTGTAAACAGTCTTTTCTGATGGTGCTTCATTACCAAAAGTTGAACGAAGGGAATATATGCATTGTTGTTGAGTTAGGCCTTTACTAAAATCGTAAAAAATCATCCAACGAAAACCTTCATGAGTAATATACATTTTTTCACAAACTTTTTTTAAACGCTCACTGTCAAAAACTACTCGGTCAATTTATAAGCTGCCACTGATTTCACAATAACAAATGTCAAATTTTACGATTATAGGAATGACATTTCAATATTGCCATCTAGTGGTCGTTTGTAAAAACATAAAAGGTAACCCTCGTATATCTCTGAAAGTCTATGAATTTAAATACTTCTTCAAACTGATATAACTAAAATTTGTGTGCATATTTACAAATATTTAAAGGCGTTATTAACACTTTAACATCCACATTAAAATATCCAATAAATTAATTTCTTAATTCCAAAAATACATAAGAGAAATTTAGAAATTCCTATAAAATTAATATTCAAAGTTGGTATCAAAAAATATTAAGTTGGTATTAGACACTTCATCAAATGTCAGGAATACCAACTGAAATATTTGATTACCATATTAAAGACATTCAAATATTTTTTTTAGTTATTAATAAATTCTCTTGTGAGTAATATATTTACTTGTTTTGATATATCTATAAGAGTTGAAACAAGAATATATGACAATATGGTTGACGGGTTGGTTATTTATACCATATATCGTGGGCATATTTTAAATGGTTGGTAACAGTGGAGGTACAGTTACCAACATCAATATCTGTTGGAAAATGTTTTTCAATTCGAATTGAATCACAAGAGACAGATAAATATCTAAAGAAGTATGGCATTTCTAACAATATTTAACAATTTTTAGGTTATATTAAGCAAGGCGCGCACATAAGGGCTCGAGTTCCGGCGATTTCAACAGCGGTCATTAGATTACAAAGCCCGACAGTTACCGTTTGAGCTATTTTTGCATTAAATTGTAGAACAGCAACAACTATAAATCAACATAAAATAATAAATATGGTATTTTCTAGAATTTTTTTACTAATTACCTTCATTAAATGCGAATATTTTACCTCAATTTCCAATTTTTGAACAATAAAAAAAATTTGAAGTCAAAAAAAAATTCCCTATTCTCAAAATGGTTGTCATTTTCGTATTCTACGACCCAAAATAAGCATATTTTCATCCGAATCCACGACCAAACTGATACGAACAGGCAAGTATCCAGGATTTATTCTGGGGGAGGGGCGCTTAGTAGACAATTTTTTGTTTGAATATGTCTTTATAAATTCAAAGTTTCAAGACGAAAAGATGAAAACGGACCATAAATGGCCTTTTGGCATGCTTCAATTTTTAAATGCTTCAAAACAGTAATATCGAACAAAAAAAAATGTTTTTGTTCTTCTAGGGGTGGGGGGGGGGGGGGTCAATCCCGTAAGTCCGCTGAGTGTACGATTGTTTAAAAAATTTTCGATTTTTTGCTATTTAAAAAAAAAATAACGATCCATAACAAATATAAATCTTGGTTTATTAAAACCGAATTTATAATTTTTTTTTGACCAAAATAAAAATACGACGAATATAAAAATTCAAACCACACAGGATAGTTTTTGAGTTTAAAATGATATTTTGAAAACAGAAATAAAATGTTTTTTTGCGAAAAAAAAATAGTTACTTAGGATAACAGCAATTTAGTTTCTGTCCTAACGTTTATTTTTGGCTTTAGTCAAAATTTTCAACCGTAACCCTTACCTCTTTTAGTTTTTGAGATATGAGCCATGAGAAATTTTTTGATTGTTTACAAAATTATTTATTCAGAAATTAGCATAGTAAGTCTCTATTTTTATCTAAGTAATATAAACTATGGGGCATCCAAAAATTAAAACCTTAAGTCTCTATCTTGTTCCGTTTTTCAGATATGATTTTTTAATATTTAACACTCTAAAATCGATGTTATCTGCTTCCTGTTAACACGCTATTCTTAAGTTTTTTATATCATATCACTTATTTAATTAAATTTAATTCTTACTCATATATTAAAATGATTAATAAGATAACTCATCAGATCATATCTTCCACAAAACACCGTATATATAAACATACATTATACTGGACAAGTGCAAAATAATGCATATGTTCTACCGTGACGATTATATGGCAGATATATTAAAATACCGGTAAGTTTGCATTTCCGCGTAGCTCAATTTTGCCACCCGGCGAAATCTCCCATTTTATCCTACAGAATACTAACACATTTCGAATAATGGCAATATGACACTTGCAGTGCAGTACACGAAATCAAAAAAGATGTTTCGAATAGTAGACTTTCTTGGTTAACGCCGCTTAACGGAACCTAAAGAGCCGTTATTACGAGGTATGCCTGTAAGTTTTTTACGAATACGGTACTGTAAGGTACGATATCAACCGTTTGGGGCGGGACAACGACCTTGGAGCTTTCTAGATACCATTAGTGACTGCAAGAAAAGTCTGAAAAGAATGAAGAAACTATATAAGATGCTCTACCTGCAGCCGAAAGTCAATCTGTTCCATGCAGAGTTGAGTTTACATTATTATTGGGGGTTTGTCAGGTCTTGATAAACATCCACTAATCGCAACCTTTTGAGCCAAGTCATACTAGAGACTAGTGGATACACACAGCTGCATCCCAAACCCTAGCGATATGCAGATCCAGAGCTGGTACAATGCGGAGTGACTCAAGCAACACTGCTTTCTGCATCTTGCATATTATTATTATTATTGCCTGTCGGCATTAAAACGTCATATTGCTAGCTTCAAGAATTACAGAGTTAGACAAGTAACTGAGTTCAATACAGTTACTAAATTAGGTAAATTTAGTGCAGTGATTCAATTGAGTGAATCAAGGGCACCGAGAATAAGCCCGGACCCAGGTAAAACGATAATTTTGGGCCTGGGCCCCCCAGTAAAATGTCCGGGCCCCACACCCGGAAACCAAAATTATGGTTCCGAAGACCAGCAGCGGACACGCTCGTGCTTTGTCGTTGCTATACTACTGTTGAGCGATATAGTACGAGCTTGTCCGATCATACTAATTATCCTCCCAAACATGCTTCACCGGCCGCCGCTACTGAAGACAAATAAAAACTTGCGCGTAGATAGAAATTGTTCTTTACTATAGAAAAAGTCATTAATGACAATTTGCCAATGATCCCAGACGCCTTCATTTAAATAGTGTTCTGCATTTCTGAAAGTTTTTGTCTTTATATTTGCCCCCTCTTGAAATAAATAATACAGGCGCCGATGCCCACATTAGTTTATAAAACATGCCCCGACTCCTGTTGGAGATAATGGGCAACTCTGGGTCAATAATTAAGGTTCGAAAATTGACTTCTTAAAAGAAGTGTAGTGTTTTCTCACAGTGGCGCTTAACAATACAAAACTTAACAAGACAGTATATTCTTAGTAGCTCTGCGAATTTTTTACCAAGAATTTATTTCAGTCATTCGACATTCCAAAGTAGTGGTGAGAGCGTCGTTATTTAACTATAATAAAATAAAGAAAACAATCGGAGGCACGAAGAACAGGTATTTCGATTTAAAGAACAACCTTCTTATTTAAACCTAACACATTCTGAAAATACCACGTATAACAAAGATGTCGTATTTGTCTCCAACATATACGATAATCGTCCTATCCTCATGTAGGCTGACGATGTTTTAATAGCAAAATTTTGACATAATGAGACTCCAGCCGGTTACAATCAGACAAATTGTGAAAAGAAGCAAAACACGGTTCACACTGGAAAAGTTTTCAAGCTGATGATCATGATTAACACAGGTGTATCTAAGGCAGTGCTCATCAAATTGATATTACATATGATATGATGGATGATATGACAAGTTACTTAAAAATGACGCGTCATATGTTTAAAACCAATACACTTCTCTGGCAAATAGAGTGAGGGATAGTTTTTGTACACATTTTTGGCGAAATTGCCATAAAAATGTACTTTTTCAAACCCTTTGTGTCTTGGTGTTCACGCTGTGAGGACACGTAGAGAAAAAAATACGTAAAATAAAAAATATAAAATACTTAAGTCAACAGTTCCAGTTCAGACTACATATTTATATCAAAATTTAAAAACTCTTCAAATGTATAAAATGTACTAGATTGCAAGAAATCCTTGACTTAGGCCTGAAAATTATTTAATGTGAGAGATTTAACATTATCGGGCAATACATTTAAAAATTTAATTGCAAGAAGTTATAATTTCTAGTTTTCAGCAATCTTGTGAAATCTAAATAGAAATTAGTTTTATTACGAGTGTCATACGTATGTACTTGTTCCAAAATTTTATAATGCTCCTTATTTTTGTGTCCGAAAATTAAACACTGGAAAATATAAAGAGATGGCAGTCATAATTTTTAAATCTCGGAAAGCATGTTTACAAACCGCTCTGTTAGTTGTCCCAGAAATGATTCTAACAACTCGTCTTTGTAAGGCAAAAATTCGTTTTGCTGAAGCACTATGTCCCCAAGCAAGCAAGTATAAGAAATGTTCGATTGAAATAAAGCATAGTAGGACATTTTTAAAACAATGACAGATACACAGTCAACGAGGTTTCGAATTAAATATATTGTTCTACATAGCTTAGTTGCCAGATTTTGAACATGATGGTTCCAGGTCAACGTGGGGTCCATATGAACGCCTAGAAAATTTACTGACTCTGGATTAGTAAATTCAGAATGCTTTAAAGTAATTAATAATTTATTTGTTTTATCAATGGTCAAGCATAGTTTGTTTGATGAAAACCAGATATGTGAATCATGAATTAACTCATCATTTTTTAAAAAAAGAGTTTTGAGACAAAAATTAAATATAAAAGAGGTCCTAAAATAGATCCTTGTGGAACTCCACAGGTAATAGGCAAGGGTGTTAAATCTATGTCTTTAAACTTAACATACTGCAATCTATTAATGAGATATAATTTCAGAAGTGTACAATTGTTTTGGTCAAGGCCATACTTGGTTAGTTTAGTCAGTAAAATTTCATGTGACACGCAGTTGAACGATCTTGAAATCGAACAAATAAAAAATAAATAAAAAATATTGTTTTATTTTGACATTGTTATTTGCCTGGGGTCTCTATCCCGAGGAAACGTCCTGAAGTCTAATAGACCGGGAGCTCATGACATTTTTGGTCTCCGATTTCATACAGCATGCCTTTTGGAGGAGAGAATATTTACCCTGTGACAACAAAAAAGGGATTAAATTTAAAGTCTTTTAATTATAGGCATGCTGTATGAAAACGCGGAAAATCATATTTTTTTATTACAAGATCACGTTTGAACCCTTTGGGACCCTCCGAATCGCATGCATATATTTAAAAGATTTTAAATTTGTTATAACTTTCTTTTGACAAAAGGGCAAGCAATATTAAATCAGAGAAAAGCACAAAAATGTTGTGTATAAGTGGAACTGCAATTTTCCCTATGACCGGAAAGCGTGCAGGGGTTTAGTACCATCCCTTTTTTGTTGTCACAGGGTAAATATTCTCTCCTCCAAAAGGCATGCTGTATGAAATCGGAGACCAAAAACTGTCATGAGCTCCCGGTCTATATAGCCAATAATTTGTCCTAAAGTCTATGGTTTATTTTTTTTTTAAATGCAAGGAAATTAATTCCGGCGTCAAGGAGTTAAGAGGTTTCATTTGATACCTCACTCAAAATTTATTAAAAATATTAATTTTTTCATTAAATATATATTTGTTTATATTTTTCCCGCTACCTGTTTTTTTGAAATTTTCCTATATGTGGGCCAAAGAGTTGTAGAAGCATGCCAAATTTCAACTTTCTATGTTCAGCCGTTAATGAATAACGTTATAAGGGTTTTTTGTCATACCTACAAAACCCTAAAAAAGGGCAATTAAATTAGAGAACGTGTTTAGCAAGAACCTGAAGAATGATATCCTGACTGTAATCACTAAAGAGAAGAAGTTAGGTGAAGCGGAATAAGTGCAATAAAGGCGGAAAATTATATTTGATAATCTAACGCCTTTATTGCACTTATTCCGCTTCACCTTACAATGGATCTATCTGAATATAGCCAAAAACTTCGTTTGTAAGTGTTCAGATTTTTTGTTGAGGACTGTAGTTCATTAAATAACCGTGTCGCCGTGGTAGAAATTCAATGTTTTTGCGCCTTCACGCTAATTTTAAAAACAAATAAAACAAAACGTCAATATTTAGTAAAATTTATTATGCAAAAATACCATTTAAAATCTTGACACATAAGATAAGATTAGCTGAAGAAATATGAAAGTAAACTATCATTGTATCCAATATTAAATACATTTTTACTTAAGTCTATCAGTCAAAGTTAAATCGAGTAAAAAACAACATTTATACACTTTAACTTGCGTCATATTTCCTTTTTCGGATGTGACAGAACATTTATTAATAATTCTAAACGTTTATTAATAGTGAAAATCAGTAATGTTCGTGATAAAGGTAAAGATTTGCGCTTTCGAATGAAATCACTGAATTGCAATAAATAATATTACAACTAAAATAAATCATTTGTTTATGGGGAACAGGTAACACTGTTTAATTTATATAGTATGTCGTCATTCCATGCTTCACGTGTGGATAATCTACAAACGAGAAGATTATGGAGGTACGCCGAAAAAGAACAAGACAATCGGAGCTAGAAATTACGCATTTAAAGGAAAGATAAAACGTCCATTGAAGGGTTTATTTATCATCTTATATTTCTGATGGAATTCAGGTTTTGTCTTCCATAAGATTCCTCCATTTGATCCAAATTTGAGCTAGTTGTTTAACTTTCCAGTTTTTCACCCATTCCTTACCACAAAGTCTTTAAAGGACCACTTATAAAACACTTCAAGTTACGCATTTGATGCACGTATACTGTGGTATCCAATATTGCCACTGCGAGCGCTTACTGTCATTGCAGGTGTACACAGGCGTAGAGCGGCATTTGATGCACGTGTAGTGTGGTACCCAATATTGCCACTGCGAGCGCTTACTGTCACCCAAGGTGACCAGGTCTCAGGTTTTCACCCGGAGTCTCAGGGCTCCGGGTTTTGTTATAAAAATCTCCGGGTTTGTAGTTTGGAGGTGAGGATCTTTTTTTTACTCTTCATTTATATTTTGGACGTGAGGACCACCTTTTTTTTGCTCATCACTTCTATTTTGGAGGTGAAGATCTTTTTTTTTGTTTGCTTATCACTTTTTATTTGCTCATCACTTGGATTCTGGAGCTGAGGACCTTTGTTTGCTCATCACTTATATTTTAGAGGTGACGACCTATTTTTTGTGTTTGCTCATCACTTTTTATTTGCTCATCACTTGGATTTTGGAGCTGAGGACCTTTGTTTGCTCATCACTTACATTTTGGAGGTGAAGACCTTTTTTTTGTTTGCTCATCACTTGGATTTTGGAGCTGAGGACCTATGTTTGCTCATCACTTATATTTTGGAGGTGAGTACCTTTTTTTTGTTTGCTCATCATTTTTTATTCGCTCATCACTTGGATTTTGGAGCTGAGGACCTTTGTTTGCTCATCACTTATATTTTGGAGGTGAAGACCTTTTTTCTGTTTGCTCATCACTTTTTATTTGCTCATCACTTGGATTTTGGAGCTGAGGACCTTTGTTTGCTCATCACTTATATTTTGGAGGTCAAGACCTTTTTTTTTGCTCATCACTTGTATTTTTTGGAGGTGAGCAAAATTGAATAAAATGAATAAAATATACTGTATTTCCATTTTTTTTTTTCAATCTTAGGGTGTGGTACCAAATAAAAGCTATGAAGGCGTAGATTAAGAAACTGAAAGTCGGTTTTTAAAATATATTTGATTTAATAAATTTTTTTCCAACAATGTGTTAAAAAATCCCTTGTCTAAAGGGTGCAGTACAAGGGATTTTCATCCCGCATCCTTTAACCTAAGGGAGTTGATCTAAAAAGCTGAAAAATATTCTCAGTAATACACATTAATCTGAATAGTACAACTGGAATTTTAGATCTGATAATTATTTCGAAAGTTATCGATTTTTTTGCAACACTGATATAGGCTATTGCAAACGTTTAAGCGGAAATAACTGCAATTTTCATTTTTGTAAGTTATTATTAGCTCTCCTTTTAAGGTTTGAACTGGGCTTTTGCTAAAAAATGATCAAAAGCTTCACTTAAACGGTAAATGTTAGTATAATTCAAAATCTAGTTCCGCTTAAATCAAAGAAACATGCTATACAATGATTTTGAACTCTTGAAGAAGGGCCGCGACTGAAAAAAAGTTTAAGAAGCACTGCAGTACATTATTTACATAACAAATTATAATTTTTTTCTTTTAAAAGTTGGCAACACTGATGCCAAACATCTGTACTAAAACATTTTCAACAAATTTATATAATAAAACAGATGATCTAAAATGTCTTGGTTCTGGGCGTATAAACATCAATAATTTACGTTGTTATGCGAATGGTAAAGTATGGCCCGGGTTCAAGAAACAAGTCTTTATCCCACGCCAACTTGCACTACACAAAATAATGTGACATGTCTGTAGATGCAAACCAGCTCGGACATCAGGCTGTAAGCATGGTAAGGCGATGGTGATCGTTCTCAAATGGGTACCACGATAAACCGAACCCATACGATTCTCAGAATACACCGATTGTGTCCGCAAGTAGAAATACGGTTTGACAAACCAGATAAGATTGTGCAAGATATATGGAGCTGAAGTTGGATTATTGACGGTTGCTACGATTAAATGGTGACGTCATACAAACAAACAATACTTCATTCGTTTGAAACAATACACTCATAGGTATGTTGATAAGAACGTGTGAATATAGAAAATTGTTAATTTGACACCGTTACAGAGCTCTTAATAAATACAAATCAACTTACAAAAAGAAAAACTTTCGTTAGTATTCCGATAGATGGTAGAGTTGAGAAGTAGGGTTGATAAAATTAATCCAAACGACTTATGTACAGGTTAAGACAAAAAAAATTGATGTGAAGTGTAAATTTTCACACATTTCAGGGTTTTGTAGGAATTTATTAAGTAATTACATAATGCCGGGTTTACATTGGTAGAGTAAAAGAGCTAGTAAGTAGCGTAAGTACTACGTGCTTTACTCATCTTATTTTCGGGATAGTAGGTGTTCGTACACAATTGGCATACTATCTTATTTTCTGGATAGTAAGTGTCAAAACACATTTCACATCTTCACTGTGATTTTATTGTGCAATTATCTTTCATCAATTATAGTTTATGAAAATGAATATACATCGTCGCCGGCGTGATGCAATTAAAAAAATGGTATTTTGTATTACCATTTCTTGTAGAGGAAATAACTGATTGTCTTATTGAAGAAATCGGTTCAGAATATAAGCCTAAACTAAAATTGGTTAAAAAATGGATTGATAGACGAGCTACCCATGGCGCATCAGCCCTTCTATTTCGTGAATTAGATGTGGAAGATCAAAAAGAGTACACACTTTGTTTAAGAATGACACCAGATGATTTTAATAGGCTGTTAAATTTAGTTAGTCCATTAATACAACGAACTGATTCACTAATGAGGGATGCGATTCCAGCAAGAATAAAATTGGAATTAACGCTTTATTTGAAAAGAAATCATCAATTAATAAATCATGTTACGCAATTTATGTAAATAAATTATAACTGATATGGTTTTTTTTTTCTAATTGTTATGACAGGTTACCGCTTGCCGCCAATTTGAAATCAGTCAATTTTGCGTAGTGGCGGAAAAGATAGTAGCTAGTAAATACGTCGACGAGATAGCTGCTATCCTAGCCCAACTACTAGAAGCTAGTACTCTACTAGTCACAATGTCAACTGTTTACACAGATAGTAACTAGTTTCTAGTTACTTGTGCTAGTTAATAGCTCTTTTACTCTACCAATGTAAACCCGGCATAAGAGCTGCGGAAGACAAGAGGAGCACATTTTTAGCACATTTTTGGTAAAAATCGTCTTAAAATAAAGAAGTTTTATAATTTTGATACCACACAGTAAATTTTAAGAAAATAATAATATATTTTCAACGACAAAACATCGATATTTTTCGAAAAATATGATAAAAAATTCCTGTTTAACTATTCCCGTTCCCGTCAATGCACAATATTGATTTTTTGGGTAATTGGGTGGGGAACAAGAGTTTTTAGATATAATTTTAGCTAAAATCCCATAAAAAATAATTTTACAAAAATTAAATATTGTTAGTTTACCCATGTATGAAGAGGTTTTATTTAATACCCAACTCAATTTTTTTTTTCTTTTTATTGGATACATATTTTTTTTATATTTTTGCCGCGATGAGTTTCTCCAGTTTTTCCTATGTGTTCCACAATTTCTACCGAACAGACAGATATGAGTGACAATGTAAGGGTTTTTTAGTCTAAACCCTAAGAGCAAAAAACGTTTAACGCTACGTACAACCCCCAGAGATTATTAGTTTCTTATACAAAACTAACAATCTGAAATAAAATTAGTGACAATCTATACATTAAATTTTGCACAGAATTTTTATCTACCTAATAGGATATTTTTGATTGTAGAAAAAATTATTGTAAAATTGTTATAGCTAAATAACTTCCTAATAGGTATTACACAACAATGTTCTGTAATTTTTTAAATATATTTGTGGGTTTCAAATAATTTTTATTATTATACATTTTTGTGTAGAAATGTTCAAATAATACGTTAACATTTTTTTCGACATGATTGTTTATAGTTTAGAGCCTTAGTCGAAAAATATTATACTTGATGATAATGAAATGCCACTTGGTACAAGTATTCTTTACATAAAATGAATCATTTTTATCTGCTGCACCTATATTGAGAACCGCGGCAGATTCGAGGTGGCGGCAAAAGTAGATTACCAAGTACAATAACTATAAGTAATTTTCACAATAGAACAAATTATTTCCAAACATGTTTGTAGAATGGAACTTAAGCTACAATTTGCCGCATAGTGCACAAATATGCGTCGAATGGTTTACAAGATGGCGTCTATAACGCAAGTTGTTTATTTACAATTACATGACAGTTCTTTTTCCAATTAAAAATATCCTATTAGATGGATAAAAATTTGCTGAAAATTTTGATGTATAGATGGTTACTAATTTTATTTCAGGTTGTTAGTCTTGTATAGGAAACTGTACGGTTGTGCGCACCCTTAAGACAAATATTGTTCTGTTTATATATTTAATATCACTTTGAATCTTTGCACGACAGAATAGAAATATGCTGACGTATGACTGACCATACGTTGCTCGTTCACGGCGTTTTTGGGTCGTATCGCTCATAGGCCGAAGTTGGTCTAAGCTTAACGAAATGTAACAATATCGGGAAGAATTTAAAGCTGTTTCCTGAAAGAAATTTTTGATATACACGTGTCTGGAAAAAAGATTTTGTTACTGTAAGTCGTTTCTAGCTTAAAAAATGAAGATAGATCGAAGTGATGATGACAAAAAAGAAGATATTTCAAACCACTCAGATCGTGGAGCCTGATTCTGGGGCATACTTTGAACTCCCCTCCCACCATATCTGCCTAAAAATATTAATATAATCGAGAGTAAAAGACGCTATTCAGGAAAGTATTGGATGAAAGAGGCTACTTGGAGAATTAAAGACCCAACATTTTTGTGGATCAATGGTTGACAATAGTGAGACGCGATTTTATTCGGTCTTCCTCAACAAAAATATCACAATAATCATCCAAATTAATAATATATTTATTAGCAATGTTAGTAATAGTTTAAAATGCGTGGGTGTTGTTAAAAATAAACAAAATTTATGTGCGTCCACGTCATTTTTGTGATATTTCATGTAAAATATTTACATTTCTCTATTTAACATATGTGTGTATGATGGCAGGAACATGTTTATATATGATTCTCAAATATATTCATTCAGTAATTCCTGGTAGAGTGATACTTCGCATGAATCATTGTTGATTGATCAATTTATTAACAGTTGGGTTTTTCAAATTTCACATGTTGTCAATCACACGTAGGCAGAGCAGTGTTTAACACAATCAAAAGGTAAAAATTCCGGTGGATTCAGCTAGAATTGAACCCGCGTCCAGTATTCTCATATTCGGATACTATAAATCAGTCCAGGAATCATCTGAGCCTCTAGCAATTACTACTTAAAATACCTTTTTATAACGGGGCAATTGGTCCGATTGAAACAACATTTAAAGTAACTCCAATTTCTTAAAAATTATGTTATGTGACGCTCGCTTGAAATCTACATGTCACGAACGTGTTGCAACCTTCCTGTTAACAGCGAGAGTGGATCATACTACGAACATAACCAAAAATTTCAGTTAGAGGGAATATTAAATACACAGTGTAACTCATTATATGCCAAGTTGCGTAGAAAAAATTACTCCGGCATTACTGGATTAAGATTTGTTAGGTTAGGATAAACTTTACATTGTAGTTTTATATAATTCTTGTTAAAACTTCACATGTATAATACATATCACACAAAAAAATCGAGAAAAAACTGCTGGCGAGGCATGTCATTAAAGTAATTTATTAACTAACATTTACTGTCTACTCTAGGTTACGTAAACTTTGCGTTAAGCGTCCATGCTTGCGAGCATCAAAACTACCTAGAACTCGTCCAACTAAATTCGGTGAATTCCTTTGTGATCGCTACACAAAGCGGATTAGGTGGAGCGCTATTCGAATGATTGGTTGTGCGCGCGATCCCGGTCAAACTAGACAAAAATGTTACACGTGCGATACAAGCGGTTCATTACAAGATCAGCTCGCTAATCTAGACCCGGCTTTACATATTTAAGACAGAAATGTTAATTTAAATATTAAAATATACAATAATAGGTGTATAGATCTATTAAAAACAATTTACCATTGTAAATATTTTCAATTGTTTCTCAGGTTATGTCACACAGCGTAAAAGCTATACGACAAACTTAATTCAAAACGTACGCATTCATTTAAATTACGTTTAAAATTACCGTACGCGTGCGCAGTTAAGTCGTCACGTGATTTTAACGTATGTTCGACAACGTTATAAGCCTATTCACTGTTCCAAACGTTTAAATAGAAATAAATTATATTTTTATTTTCTTAAGTTGTTACTAGCTTAATTTTTAACAATTAAATGAGTTTTTTGTTAAACTAAATGGTCAAAAATCTTATTCAATCGTTAAAAGTTAAATTTCAAAATCTAGTTTTGCTTAAATCAAAGTACTAGTTCTGTGCCTATGTCTAAACGGCGTGGTTTAGGATTTTTATTTGCGAGGTTTTCCCACTGGTTCAACCAGATAGATGTTAAAACTTTCCAGACCTTGTTTACCATTCTTTTCTCTTTCATCCTCATCATATATCCTATCTACAAGAGGAGATAAGGAGATGGGAGAGTGATATTTACTCTTCATATAAATTTACTTTAAAATGTACCAATATGTTTTATTTATTGTGTCATTGTCTAGATTTTTATCATTCACAACAGGTTGTATATCGTCTATTTTTATTGTTAATATTTCTTTTTAGTTATTACTTAGAAATTATACTAAAACAAATATTTATCTTATTATAAATTTTAAAAATTCCTTCATAAATTTGACAGAAAACAATATATAACTCAAGAAACGTTTAGTGATAACAACTGATTCATGAACTAATAATTTACCAACGATTGCTGTTGTTTTGATAATGAATTTGCCGATATTATTATATTTTCTACATTATGTGATAATTCACAGTTACTTTACGCGATAATACGTTACTTTTTACTCAACATGTATAATAATAATATAATGTCAACAAACTCTTCTACAAATACTGTCTCTACATTATACGTCAAATGTCTTCCAACGTTGGACACCACGTGATGGTTTGATACTATTAGCAATAAAAAATAAGAAGAATTTTGTTGATATTTTGTATATTTAATAAAATATTTAAACCCATTTTAGCCCAAAAATAATGTCCCACAAAAATCAAATCGAAAAAGTACAAAAGAGATTTGTAAGAAACCTAACCCTGAAATTAACTGAAACATCCTTTTCGTATCTTTTATGCAAACCAGTTAAAAAACCTAGCTCTCAATAATGGCAAGAAATTTCAAACATTAGAATGGAGACGCGACATCCACATTTTAAATTTCACGTTTAAATTATTTAATAATAAACTAGATGCTGCAGAACTTCAAAATTTAAATATTCGAGTCCCGGACATAAAACTGAGAATTAAAAATGATCACTTTTTCAAAATTTCAGAATCTATGTCACCACTGAACAAAATGCTCAGTCTAGTAAACAAGCAAGTCTCTGATAGAGATGTAGATATCTTTTACGACAATTATAAAAAGTTTATTAATATAAAAATAAATTAGACTAGTTATATTGTATGTTATTGTACGTTTGCTTATATTGTGTTTTATTCTTTATTTTATTCATCATTAGTATTTCTATATTATTATTATAATTATATTGTATTTTTTTCCCAGTATTATGTAATTAGCACTACTGAACAAATCTGTATAGTTACTGGTTAAATAAATAAATAAATAAATAATTTCGTGGAACCCTTGTAACACGTTTACGGAACACTATAGTGTTTCGCGGAACAGGGGTTAAGAACCACTGCTGTACAGAGTGATTTTAATGTCTAATACCCTTTTCACACTAGATCTTTAAGACGAGTGAACTTAAAGTTCACCGATGTTTAAGATCGGTATGCTTTCACACTTGATGTTTAAATCTCTGGTGCTGTCATCAGCTACAGTAATTTTGTCCTTAAGTTATCGTCATGAAATTACCAGTTTTGAACTGTCTGCGCAGACGCACATTTGAATTATTATAAACAATTAAGGATATTTCATTTCATTCTATAATAAAGGCACTACAATAAAGAATATATTACACCTGTATTAACATGTAAGTCGATACATTTTATCTCAATTATTTTAGCTCTGTATTTTATTAAAAACATTATTAAAATAAATAATTTTATTATAACAATAATTATAAACTTCTTATAACGTCGATATAATACAGTATTCTTGTTTATGATAATATAAAATGTTGACAGCACAAATTCAAGGAGTATTTTTTTATAATAGAAATTAAGTTGGCAATGCGGACGAAGTTTAAGATGCAGATCTCTGTCTTAAACATCGGTCGTGTTTAGACGAGGCCGTACGGTTTCACATTAGCGTTTAAAGATACATTCACTTTAACATCCGATCTTAAAGATCTAGTGTGAAAAGGGTATTATTATTATACAATATACAAGTCATCATACGTATCTCCACAAAATATCATAAACCGAATTGCTATTATCGGACACTTTAATTTATAACATATATTTACAAATGCTAGTGTTATTTTTAAATTGAATTTATGTACCTATAATAACAAGATTTTAAAATCGCTGGGATATAGTAGATCGTATATTTAAAATATTTACACGTATCGAGAATAATTGTTTGAAGGTAAAATGAGTGTGAGAAAGTAGTTATTTTGATTAAAAATCGTCGAATTGTGATTGGTAAATTGTTATTGTTTGTGTAGAAATGTGTTTCCGTTGTAAATCATCTATTTCCTTCAATTAAAACAACAGTAAATTAATGTTAGTAGTTCTTGTTAATTAAATAACTTCACTCTAGTTGTTTATCGTATCTGTGTCACAGATAATTTAATAGTCAACTGCTCATTTGACGTATCTATGAGAAAAACTATGTTCTATGTAAATGATTTCCTGAAATCTCTAGATGACGTCACAAAAAAGGTGGATCAATAATTAATACTTGTAACTTAAATACATCTAAAAGGTGATTTTAAACAGATTTATAAAAATTAGTACCAGAAAATATGTATAAAATGTCATTTTATAATGATCATACCGATTTTAACATTTCGATGGATCTGCACGAATTGAAGTCCCTACATAACGTTTTGATTATTTTTAGCATGATGTCTGTCGATCTGTCTGTCTGTCGGTCCGTGTACACGTGCAGAGCAAATTCGGCTAAAAGGATTTTTATGAAACTTCAATTTAAGCTTTTGACATCAATGGCACGAGTTGATCTACTAATAATTTTATTTTTGATACCGCATGGTAAATTTTAAACGAAAAAAAAAAATATGACAAAAAATTCCTGTTTAACTATTCCCGTTCCCGTCAATGCACAATATTGATTATTTTACAAAAATTAAATATTTACAGGTTTTTTTATTTTACAAAAATTAAATATTGTTAGTTTACCCATGTACCTATAAAGAGGTTTTATTTAATACTCCACTCAATTTTTTTTTTCTGTTTTGTTGGGTACATAATTTTTTTATATTTTTCCCGCGATGAGTTCCTCCAGTTTTTCCTATATGTGTTCCACAATTTCTACCGAACAGACAGACACATGAGTGACATTGTATGGGTTTTTACCGACCACCAACATATATAAGGGAGGTATTATGATCATACCGATTTTGACATTTCGATGGATCTCTACGAATTGAGGTCCCTACATAACGTTTTGATTATTTTTAGCATGATGCCGGTCTGTCTGTCTGTCGGTCTGTCTGTCTGTCTGTCTGTTTGTCTGTCGGTCCATGTACACGTGCAGAACAAGTTCGGTTAAAAGGATTTTTATGAAACTTCATATTTAAGCTTTTGACATCAATGGTACGAGTTGATCAATATTTAGTAAAAATCGGTTAACTAGAAATGGGAGTTTACTCGTGTGTTTTCAGATTTTTGTTAATATACCACAACAGAGAAATATTTCGAAAAAAATTATTTAACAAAAGTTGCTATAAAAGCAATAACTAACAATATTTATTTGAGACATTTTTTGATAAAACAGCATAAATTAAACAAGTACTTTGTGATGGCGGTCGGTCCTGTGGTGGCCACAGCTGATTTTTATTAAATATATTTCTTTGGGGCGCCAAAACTGTATGATTTCAACGTCGACTCTAAACCTTGCATTCATAAATTTGTTTCTTATTATTATTTTTTTAATTAATTTTGATATTGCAAAGTTTAGAACAAATTATAATCTTGAGCCCCACGGCGGTGTGGAGCGCCCTCCGATGCTTGGCGTCCTAGGGCTACAGTCTGGGGCTTCGAGAGACAGGGGGAGCTGGTACAAATTTCAGTGGGGCGCCTCGAAAACATTCCAATATTCCTCCAACTGCGTTAGTTAGACCAATGTTTTGACTTGGGGCGACAGTTTGGGAACCACTGTCGTAGACAATGTGCTGTTGCGTTATACCCTTTTCACACTAGATCTTTAAGATCGGATGTTAAAGTGAATGTATCTTTAAACGCTAATGTGAAACCGTACGGCCTCGTCTAAACACGACCGATGTTTAAGACAGAGATCTGCGTCTTAAACTTCGTACGCATTGCCAACTTAATTTCTATTATAAAAAAATACTCCTTGAATTTGTGCTGTCAACATTTTATATTATCATAAACAAGAATACTGTATTATATCGAATTTATACGAAGTTTATACTTATTGTTATAATAAAATTATTTATTTTAATAATGTGTTTAATAAAATGCAGAGCTAAAATAATTGAGATAAAATGTATCGACTTACATGTTAATACAGGTGTAATATATTCTTTATTGTAGTGCCTTTATTGTAGAATGAAATGAAATATCCTTAATTGTTTATAATAATTCAAAATGTGCGTCTGCGCAGACAGTTCAAAACTGGTAATTTCATGACGGTAACTTAAGGACAAAATTACTGTAGCTGATGACAGCACCAGAGATTTAAACATCAAGTGTGAAAGCATACCGATCGTAAACATCGGTAAACTTTAAGTTCACTCGTCTTAAAGATCTAGTGTGAAAAGGGTATAAGGCTACTCTTGTCATATTGATGACACTTCAGCTGATTTTAATGAGAAATAAAAAAATATCACGAGATGTCAACCGTGGATAACTGTCATGATAAATGTCCTGCATTTTTTTTTTTTTTCAATTAGCCGTGTAACTTTTTGGAATCAGACCTATGACTTTTTTGCTTAAAATTAATGAAGGGTATCCTTCAAAGCTGGCAGATTCGTCCTGCGACACCTGTATAGTTATTCAAAACTGCATTTTATCTGTTACCATTTTCGAAATTCGAATACCTTTTTATAAAAACACGTTTATAATATTAAAAAAATATTATAATAAGTTTGTAATTTATATTATCATTTAATAAGGTTTTTATTTGTGTGTCACACCTATATCCTGTCTAGTAGGTAGGTATATCTGAACGGTAGGTCTGTCGTTGTCGATAGTATAATTAACGGTTCTAGCTACTCTGTGTTGCTAGCAGCTAGCAGCTAGCAGCTTCTAGCACTTGTCCGTAATAAACAAGCATACACTGGCTTGGATCTGGTTAGACGTTGGCGCCGAAATAATCTTAATGTAGATTGACGGGCCATTTCAGAGATTTAGTGTACGCACACCGCATAACTTTAAGATAAGGTCTGTGTGTAAAGACGAACTTAAACATGTTACATCTTGTAGGGAGGGATGCTTGAAATGGTGGGAACAGTTTTTTATAATTATTTAACTTGTAACTCTTCCAAAATATATCATACAGACGTCGACAACTAACTCTGAGCTTTGCGAAAAAACCTAAATATGAATTTACTGAGGAACCCTGAAGAGAAATTTCACTCTTTGGGGTAAGAGGTCCCAATATCAATCTAGATGAGTCTAGAGCAGTGGTTCTCAACCTTTTTTAGGTGAAGGCACGCCTATGCAAAATGTGAGATCTTCGCGGCACCCTACTATTAAATATGTCACTATTTAGTCAATTTAAAGTATAATCAATCAAAAGTATAATTGTGATGTTGGAAAAAAAAAACAATAATATTACAATTACATAATATGTATTTAAAGATCATTCGAAAATTCCTTCGATTCGGTCTTCGATTCCGAGAATAGCGGCGAATTTATTTTGAAAAGCTCGCGGCACCCTTTTCATGTGCTTGCGGCACCCTGGTTGAGAACCACTGGTCTAGAGCATGGGTGGGCAAATCGTTTGGCTGTAGGGCCACATTGGGGAGGAAAATTAGACCGCGGGAAAAAAAAAATCTAATTTTAAATATTGTTTATGTTACGAAGGATATTTTATAAATTTTAAAAGCAATATTTTAAACCAAAAAATTGAAAAGAAAGTTGGAAAGAATGAAAATTTGAAAGAATATTGGACAGACAGTAATATTTTTGCAGGACACAATAATTTATAAAATGCTTCGCGGGCCAGATAGAAATTCAGCGCAGGCCGTCATTTGCCCAGGCCTGGTCTAGAGTCTAGATGGCAATATTGAAACATGTCATTACTATATACGTAAAATTTGACATTTGTTACTGTGAAATCAGTGGTAGCTTATAAATTGACCGAGTAGTTTGTTGACAGTGAGCGCTTAAAAAAAACAAGTTTGTGATAAAATGCATATTACTCGTGGTTTTTGTTGGATGATCTTTTACGATTTTAATAAAGGCGTAACTCAACAACAAGGCAAAGATTCGCATCGTTCAACTTTTGGTAATGAAGCACCATCAAAAAATATTACAATTGGTTTGCAGAATTCGTCGTGGTCGTGCGTCCGTCAGTGATGGATCTCGTGAAGGTCCACCAAAATCGGTTGTGATTCAAAAAAACATCGATGCTGTACAACCAAAAACGTCGAATCATTCTTCATCATAACAATGCAAGCTCCCACACAGCACGTCAAACAATTGATTGTTTTAAGGAGAAAAACATCTAATTAATGTCTCATTACCCGTATTCACCTGATTTATCCCCTAACTTTTGTTTTTTCTCCAATGTCAAACAAAAAATACGTGGACAGCTATTTTCATCACCTCAAGAAGCTGTTGAACCCTTCGAAAACCATGTTTGTGAGATACCAACTTCAGAGTGGAAAAAATGTTTCGATAATTGGTTTGAACGCATGCAAAAGTGTATAAATCCTAAAGGTGAATATGTTGAAAAGAAATAAAACAGTTTGTACCAAAAAAAAAATTCTTTCTTAGTTTAAGTCAAAGAATTAGTTAAAGAAATGAACTATATGGGCGGAATTGTTGCCTTTACAACTTAGGCTATAATTTTAAAAATTACAAAAAATTAGACTTACACAATGAGAGTGTAAAACTATTTTTCAAAACCACGATTGGAATAATCTCGTGCTGAAAGTGTGGTTATACATCTTAATTTCTGCTTAATTTACACTAAAATAACAGATGAATCGAACATATCTGAACGCTGTTGTGTGTTTTAAAATTATTAAAAATATTTAAAAAATAGATTAGAACTTAATTTGGATATCTAAATGAGTCTTTATTAAGAAGTATGAGAACGAAAAGTTGTTTAAATTTGTGTGCACAGTAACAATGGCTTTTAGCGCTACGAGAACCAAAAAGCTAAAAAAGACGATCAGACCTTCAATTTGATTTATATAGATTTGCGGAAATATGAAATTGACACATATTTCGTTTTTAGAAACGGATTCTCTGAAGCGTAATATTCATAAAAATATTCAAAAATAACTCAATTTGTTTAACTAGTCTCAACAAACATTAGAAGAAATAAAACAAACAAGTCTTTTTGTTTATATATAAAAATAAATAACAAAAAATGTGACAAAAACAACGTAAAATAAAAGGTCTTTTATTGGGTATCGACACGTCTTATTAAGTCTATTTTGGCGTTCAGTAGAAACATGTTTGAATTGAAACATAGGCCATCACTCACTGAAAAGGATTAGAGAAACATGAAGAGGCTAACAACTAGAACAGGTTTTGAAGTGGCTGCTTGTGACGCGATATCTAAAAGTAAAACGACAATCCTTCAACAAACAAAACTGCCAATTAACTGCGACCATTCGAAATGCAACACAATGTCAGAAGGATGCAAGTTTGGCAACTCACTCAATACTTCTTTCACCTTCCACCACACCAACCGCCTTAATATCTTCATGCTTAATAAATTCAACTTAAAACACTTATTCGCCTACGTGATTTTCTATCTTTACCACCAACTAAAAACATTAAGCATTGAATTCATTAGTCAGGTGTTGATTTATTCCCCAAGTAATGAAACATTATTTCTCTTCCACAGATGAGTAACATACACAGTTAACTTAATTTCTCTTATTCTCATTTTCTTCTTCAGCGTGGGAGAACCATAGGTGAACGATGTGTTACAAAGTAACTGCCATTTTGTTTTTAAGTGTTTCTGTCAATCGTTGTACAATTGATTTTGTAAATTTACAATACGGAATATTAAAAAGCAGTGCTGCTCGGATCGCTTCACATTGTGCGGACGCTGGATTCGGTGTGAGCCCATCGGTCGCATATCGCCAGGGTTTGGGATGCGACCAATTGCTGGAAAAAGCTCTCTCGACTTTCTCGTGAAGGTAAGAGGACAGCGTATCGTCTGTGCCGACAATATTGCGGTCAAACCTGGACGGTACTGGCGAGACTACAAACCCCCCTTCTTTAACATAATAATAAATCTTGGCTACCAGTTCTCTGCAACATCCACCAGCCAGAGATCAGAAGAACAGTTGCAGCTCAAAAGTGGACAAATATTAATGATCAGACGGGCATCAATTAGCCATTATCCAAGATCTTTAAGAACGGCAAAACCGTCTGAAAACAGGCCATGCTAGGACCAATTACAAGTTAAATAAAGGCCCCATTTATTCTACTCTACGACAACGAGGGCAGAGTACATATGCAAACCACCGAACATGTACGCAATTACCCACTTCACGTTTTAGAGGACGAACCAGAAGAACTCTTTTTCGCAACTCCTGCTACACTTGAATGGATCGACAAAATCGACAACAAACTATAAAAGTTTTTTTCTACTCTATTTCTTGCTTTCTACTATACGAAATGCAGTTTTCACTTGAATTAATTGTTTAAATATTGTGTTAACCATGTAGCTATACGAAATAAATAAATATATAAATTACTTCTTATTTCTGTCCATTCAGCTACAGGAAGTTCTGCACCTGATTGAACATTGGCTAAAATTGTGGCGAATAAGAGTCGATGAAAACAAATCCGTTCACGTTACCTTCACAAATAGAAGAGAAACATGCCCAAGTGTTACCCTTAACAACCAGGGTATTCCTCAAGCAGACAATGCAAAATATTTAGGATTATATCTAGACAGAAGACTGACATGGCGAAAACACATAAAAGCCAAAAGAACTCAGCTTGGGCTGAAAATTAAAAAATTATACTGGCTTATCGGGAGAAGATCTCAGTTGTCCCTTAAAAACAAGTTGTTGCTGTATAAAGTAAATCTGAAACCAATCTGGTCTTATGGCATCCAGTTATGGGGAACAGCCAGCAATTCGAATATAGATAAAATCCAAAGATTCCAGTCTAAAACTCTGCGAACAATTGTCGACGCCCCGTGGTATGCAACAAACCACAATATACACCAAGACCTCCAAGTCAGCACTGTACGTGAAGAAATAGAAAAGAGGAGCATCAAATATCTGGATAGACTGGAACAACATGCAAACATCAACGCTATTCAACTCTAAGACAACAGTAACGCAGTACAGCGACTACAGAGATATACCCCTCTCGATCTACCGTTTGGATTTAATTAGATTTATCATCATAATCATCTTCATCATATCATTTCATGTCCATCCTAACACAAGTAAATGTACATATGTAAATATGTAAGTTAAATATCTTTTGGTTATTGTCACTGGCCAATATCTATTCAAGCTGTATGTGTATGTATGAACTATTTACTTATTGTTACTATGTAACAGATTGTAAATAAACAGAGGAGTCAAAAAAAAAATCTGTCCATTAAATTCGTAGCAGTATTCGTCTTTAAACTTTTTTTCCAAACCCCATAAAACATTATCGTTCAAATTTACTTTAGCAATCCGTACTGCATTGTAATTGTTAAAAGCAAAAATATAGCAGTGTTTAGTGGTAAAAAAAAATGCAAACTGTATATATTTGTGCGATGAAAAAACGTGTTTCCGGAACTGTTAACAAAGCGTAACATCGCCCCTCGGTGTGACAAGAGTCCTATTATACCAGCCCGGATGATCAATTTCAATTTGCTGGCAATTGTTGAAAAGCTGCCTCTACAAAGTGGCCTGTAATGCGCGCGACTGAAGAGGTTTTCGGATAGGGAACCTCATATTACGGTCTATAAACGAGCCCCGAATACACACTCACAAATACAGCTACAGTTCTTCTTTCTACGATATTCTGGGAGCGATGCCGGCCCATCTCCATATCAATGGAGCGGAGCTCTCTATAAACTGAACCACAAAACATAAAAACATTTTATAGCCCAATAATAGCACATTGGAAATGCCACAATATACTAAATGACAGGGCATCTTGGATAATTTACCAGTTAAATCAAAGGAGAACTGGTGAAGAGAGACGTACGGGACGCTATACAGTTAGCTGATGATACGGTGAGATCGAGAAGAGTCGCCCGATCCCTCTTAGGCGTTTGCTGTAAATTGTCCGACCATCGGTTGATTAGGACAGCGGGCAGATGCAGAGGCGGCCTTAGGAAACGCGAGGCCTTATTAAAAGTATTTTCCGGGCTCTGATACCAGTTTATTTATTAATCTTTATGCAAGATTAACGAAAACTGTTTAAGGATTGCTCATTTCTTTATTATAAGATTTTATTGATTATGCGTATTTTTATTGATTTTATTTATTTATTTATTGTTTTTAATATATTGTGTAGTTATTTAGATGAGCTGCGTTAGGCGCAAATAGCCTTTGTTGATGTGCGCGGGGAATTTTAACTAACTATTATAAGATATACGAAAGGCATTAAATTAGAAAAAAACTGACTCTGTAAATAAGAATATTATATTGGAAAAACAACTGACCACCAATAAACGAGTTATATAAAAAAACTGCCTATATTGTTTAGTCCAGTGTTTCTCGACCGGTGGTCCGCGGACTACTGGTGGTCCTTAGCAAAATTTTAGTGGTCCTCGAAAGGCTTATAAATTATTATTGAGATTTTTTGTTATTTTTTTTTAGTAATTTTGTTCATTTTCTGTGTATTTTCTTCATTTTTCAGTGATTTTTTATTATTAAGATATATGTAGAGTCTACATATACAATTTATTTAGTACAACATTTATTTTTAGGAGTCCGCGGTAGAAAATTAAATATTTTACTGGTCCGCGGCACGTTTTCAGTTGAGAAACACTGGTTTAGTCTATTATACAGAAAATATATTTCCTTTAAGGTGGCGCACAACCGTATAGTTCTCAATAGTTTCTTATACAAAACTAACAATCGGAAATAAAATTAATAACAATTTGCAGCGATCTGTTATCTTGTAAATAGGGAATCTAAAATTACCAAGATTTTTTTTTACCGATAAACGGTAAATATTTTAAGTAAAAACTGGTTAGCCGGTAAATTACCGGTAATTTATTTAATTTAAAATTTCGTGCGATAGTAATACAACGTATTCGAAAGAATATTTTTAGAGTATGTGCAAAGGTGTAATTAACAATGACTTAATAAGTTTTAATAAAAGTATATTTTACATTAACAAAAAAACAATAAACATATTCATCATTTCTTAATAAACATAGCAAAATTCATTCAAAGAAATAATAATCAATAACAAATACGAAATAAGTTTAATACATTAATAATATACTTTTTGTTTTTGTATTTTTTTTTTCTTTTTGTTTTGCATTTTTTTTATATTGACTTTGTGCTGTATTATTAAATTAAATAAATAAATAAAAATAAAATTAACAAAACAATAATCAATTCTTAATTCACGTTAAAATGATAATTTTATAATAATTAGTAATCAAAGCTAGGCAACCGAACAGTATCAACCGCCTAGGCATTCACGGTAAAATAGCGTGTAATAATATAATCTGAACGTAGCGTCTTGCACAGATTAAGAGTTGGCAGTCCTGTACAGGCTTGCCTAGTTGTTCTGACATTTCGGCTTTAACTAAATATATGTTTATTGTTATTAAATTATACTTTATATCATACAATTATATTTTTACTTGTCCGACCTTAATATATAAGGGGCAAGTATTGTAATCGCGAAAATTTTCGATGCCGAGATTTTGACTCATGACCACGTTTCATGGTCCAGGGAATCCAAAAAACCTATTTTCGAAGTGCCGTCCGTATGTGCGTGTGTCTGTGTGTGTGTATACACGATAACTCAAGAACGGTTCAACTTAGAGAATTCGTTTTGGTACTAAAAAATTCTCCTATTAAATGGGAAAACCCCTATTGTTTTTTATGAAGATCGGTTGACTAGAAATGGGAGTTTACTCGTGTCGATTTTAAGATTTTTGAAAAATATTTAGCAACAGAAAAATATTTCGAAAAAATTTATTGAACAAAAGTTACTATAAATGCAATTACTAATAACTTTTATTTGAGACGTTTTTTGATAAAACGAAAAATTTTGAAATTTTTTTGTAAAATTATTTAAATTTTCTTCATACTTCATAGTCTCAATTTTTTCATACTTATATGTAACGTTTCCATGGTCATGATAATTAATTCGTAATTAGTGATTCTACTCGAGAAGGGGCAAATTTTCATTTTAAAAAACGTGCCAACGTTGCATCACATGATATTTTTACGTTACTATAATTTTAATGTAAATAAACTATATTATTTCACAGAAAAAATCAATTTCTATCTACACGCAGTTTTTTAACTTCGGGCTGGTAATTATCGTTTTTCGGGGATTGTGAATTATATTATTATATAATTCTAATTTGATAATAATATTTATGGGAACCCATGTTGTGACACAAATGTTATTAGTTGTATTATTTTGTTGCTAGTCTAAAAAATTAAATAAATTACAATACTTTAAAATTTTGAAGAAAATAGAGCATACACAGTGCAGAACACAAAATAATACAATATACTGATGGACTGCGGAAGACGACGAGTAAAATCATGTGAAACATAGTTATAAAGACGCAAAGACGGGGTACATTGTATATTTGTTCAAACGAGATGATGTTTGATTGATGCTTCTTTGAAAATTAATGAAATGACGATCTTTGTTATATCTAATTTGTATTGTGTTTAATTTCAAAATTAGTGCAGTTATTTTATTCAAATTATTTAATGAGACAAATTTTGTATTGTCTTATTGATATAAATATTGTAAATTTGGAGATTCTTTCGGCGTGGTGTCCGATTAGGTAAAATTGGTGGAATCGTCCTAAGACCGGTCCTGGTGAGACGGGACAGGACCGCGGTCGCAGACAGGCTGATTGTTGATGGATAATTTGAGGCGAGCGCCACACGGCACTGCCCCCTCGTTTTATTGCTCTGATATATGTGGTTAAGAGGCAGATTGGATACGAGCTTGTATAACATGAACGCTCTTTTATACAACGCGAACCTACAATCTCCAGACCGCAATAAAATCAAATGATGGTTCGTCACAAAGGAAACCCGCTGTAATACTGCCATTCCCACAGGTAATAAACAAACATAGCATCACGGAGCGGTGCGACGTTTGCTGAACGCGGGAGAAGACCACTACCCTTCTCGCCCTCTCTCGTCCCGTGTGTCGCCCGCTCGCGGCTACACAAACACGGTTAATAAACAAAAATAGTTTACAAGTGTAGCAGGAACAGGCCGCTCAAGTGTAGCATGAACGTGTGCGGTGGCGGGCCGCATTATGAATGAACCCACCGCTGATAACGTGACCGTTGCGCTCGCACACAGCGTCTCTTCAAATTCATTTTTAAACAGGTCCGTCGAATAAATCTACACCTTCGTTTTGGGTAGATCGCGAATGTAGTTATGCCGCCTAACCTAAATTACGAGATACGTGCGGTAACTGTGGTAACGACGCGACGTTATATAGGTATTTTGGAAACCCTGAGTGTGGGAGATAAGAGTTAGTCAGTCCGCAGTGTGGATGAGTGTTCAGGAGCCGTAATGGCGTAACAAAGAAGACGTAAATCAACGAGTACGCCATCGAAAATGTCTAGTTCTAGATATATAGTTGCGAGATAGACGAGCGAACAACCTGACCGTAATAAATTCTTGAGCGGAGATAGGCTAAGTATAATGGGTGTGTGACAGAGGATGGCTATGGCTGTGCCTGGCCGGCTGACATGTGGAGGGACAGATGTCTCGAGAGTGCTCTCTCTGCCTGGGAGTGGCTGAAGTGAAGGACGTGCGGGGAGCGACGATGCACTCCGCCGATGTGTACGTGAGAATGTCGCACCTCGCGGGATCAGTCGCAAGTGTATGCCACCGTCACACGTTAGCCATTCATAAAGCTGTCCCTTCGCTACCACCAACTCGCTCCGATAAGGAGACGTGATCGACGGCGACGTACGTTATTCAGATAAAACCCGGCTTTCGGGATGAAATAAATAAAATTGAAAACGGGCAGTCGATCGCACACAAGTGACAAGCAGAGCAGAAATACAAAAGTCCGAGGTGGAATGAAGGCAGAGGGAAACGGTGGTGGGTGCGTGACGGCTGGCGCTGACAATGGCCACAAATCACGGCGCGGGCCCCGATAGCGCGCGGCGCGGAAACTTGCGGCTGTAGAGAAACGACGCCAGAGCGAGATAGCGCCCGAATGAGACCCGGACCGACGTGCTTTATGACGTCTGTTCATCACGTCATCATAAATTAGAAACCCGAATCTCATTCCCCGGTTCCCCGGCTTTATTTGTTGTCCGTGTTGCACGTCTGTCCCCTCGTCCCGTTGGCGTTCGACCCACGTTAGGTGAACATCGCCAGTTAGCCTCTCGCGCGCTTTGATTAAGCTTCGCTCTTTTTTCAAAAACCCGTCACAAAAATGTGAAATATAAGTTTGGCAAGGAAACGGTCGGTAATTTATTACTGGCAAGTGTTGGAAGGACGCTGCGAGTTTGGGAGCTAGCCCGTGGGACGGCCGCTAACATGTACCCGGTGATAAGCAGCACATTGACGGATTGGCAGATGTGTGTGTATGTGCGAAACAGAGAGCTGTCAGCGCGGACCACCGCTCCTGGCTCCGTTCCTCCGGCGTTTCCCGTAGACGTCAACCGTCAGCGGCAAACGTCGAGGAACAGCGGGGGCAAGGACGGGGCATTAATTAAAACATCAAAGATCGGTGCAGTGCAAGGAAGATTGAAATGTCCTGTGACGTCCAGATCTCGACAGGCACGTACAAAGAATTGAAAGCGCGCTCGGATGACGGGCAGAGGACGGCAGTAGAGTGTAGTAGGTGAGTGTCGATGAGGTCGTGCGGGGTCGGCTCGGGGATGTGGGGTGTGTTGTCGCTCGCCCGGGCGCTGCAGACGTCTTTTGACCTGAACGTGCATTGCTTTGAGCCGCTGCCACAGACTGATCGATCCGGGCCAAGCAGCCGAGTGAGTGAGTGAGCGACTGTGACGTGCAGACGGACAGCTCGCGGGAATGCTGGGGGGAATGGAACGGGTACTCCGCGACGCCGTCACAACGACAACCACCCGACTCTCGGGGGCTATTAAAAACACAATCATACAACTCGCGTCGAGACACACTACCCCTCGCTACCTACTTCCACATCCTCCCGAGATATTGCACGTTTATTGCCCCAAACTCACACAAACACACCGTCTATAATATCACACACGTACATTCGAAAACAAATTGCATTCACACATTCACCCCCCGCGATTCGGATAGGATCCTATTAAAGGTCTTTCCGAGTTGAAAACACTGGCAAATAATTTACGCGAAACGGGGTGTTTTAAAATAATATTTAATTTAGCGTGAATTCAAAACGACAACATTTCCTGACATTCAAGCCTCAACAAAGAAATTAAATCGGCATGTTTCTGTCGCTTATCGTACGCTTTTTTCCCGCCTGCAGTATTGAACCAAGAGATCCGGGGACAAATTTTAGGTTCCCCAAAAAGTTTCCTGATAATGAGTTTTTATACTTCTATTTCTTTGCGCACTGTCAGTAGAATTGACATTAGGTCTAACTCATAAAAATTCTTTAATTGTGAAAAATATGTAAATACAAAAAAATATGGGTTTTTATGACAAATCAGTTTATATTCTAAATCTAAATTAAAGTGAATAATATAATAATTGTGGCATATTTTGTAAATGTGTATACCTTAAGCGCTAAAAAAAATCATTTATTGCATTAAAATGTGTGTAATCTACTTCACCCCCTGAGAAAAATGTCTGATTTCAACAATGCCTGCCTGGATATTTCGTCTGTAGGCCTCTGTAATTCGAGGGATTTTATACAAACAGATAAGCGGGCTGGTTAAACAACATCGGGCGAGTTGTGTTTTAAAGGTAACACCACTAAGTGAGGAAGAGTGTTGATGAAGTGGGGTGAGAGGGAGGCGAACAGCAAATAGAACAGAGCAATTACGGGCAGTAAGGGACATAATTCACGTTGACGATTAGATAGCCGAGGAGAGATAGGCAGCTCGACACAGTAATAAACACACGGACGCTATTTCGGTGTAATGACGGAATCGCACTGCCGTTACAACTGTCAGTGGGTTAGATGGATGGCCGGTGACAAAGACAAGGGACACCTGACGTCGCCCAACCCACATGATTGATAGAACTGCACGCATACGTCGCAGCGGAAACATTACCGGCGGGACAGGCTTCATCAACAACGGCCAGCTGTCGGACAATAGGGCCCCCGGTCCGGAGACACACAACACACGTCACGGGCACGCAAGGTGAGGGGGCGGCGACCGCTACCCTTTGCAAGATGCATCGCGGCGCGCGACAGAGTTACTGAATGGGTTCCATGAATGGGCACGCATCGCTGCCAGTAGTACACACACGACACACGCACTCTCTCTGCCTCCGCGCCCCCACATATCGACCGCCCGCGACCACGCGATACTACCCCAACACTCCGCGACCCACAACAGACACCGGCCGACCTCATGCTTCCAACGTGTTTGTTTCTCTCTTACTTACACCGCCACGCTGATGATTGATACTCATTGACACTACTTACATTTCATTCTCTTCGGGCAGTCCTGTTTCCTCCTCGGCATGATTGAGGTGACTGCTGCCGCACAGATGGTGGTTTGCAGCGAAGTAGAACGACGGCGAAATTGTCGCAGAATGTTGAATTATTTTTAAATTACTTGTTCATCATTAAACACCCACACGTATTTGTATCACTGATACTGCGACAGAACGGCGATTATTATTATCATTGGATTATTCATATTGTTGTCACTATCACAATCACACGCGACTGTCACCAAGAGCACTCCGGACAGCTGAGAAATGACGACTAAGTGCGGCAACTGTCGTCCTTTGCGTTCGCAACCTCAAGTGAAATAAACAAAACTGCACGTCAACAACAACAGTACTTGTAACAACAAACAGAGTAACGTATCACTTATATAACAACAATGTACTTGTAACAATGCGTAGGTATAATATCACTGCAGGTGAAGCGTTAGCGCTCGTATACACTGGGTTGTAGGTAGCACGGATGTAAACACGGCGTTGTGTCGTTGAGCGGTGGTTGAACGTTTAGCGCGAGCGCGCATACCAGGTCAGCCAAGCTCGAGCGACACTGACTGACTGACTGACAGTCGGAGGTCGGGCCGGCAGCGCTCGCTCCCCGCGCATCCCGCGCACACCAAGACGACAATCGGACGCGGCGCAATCACCAGCCACTCCGTGTTCCGGCGGCGCCGCTCGTTCTCCTTCACTCCGTCAGTCTTTCTCACTCGCACCACTCACCCTCTGTGTGACGCTGCTCGCCGGGACGCTCACATTGTCATCTCCTCATCAGGAGTTACTCTGGAACTCCGGCAACGTCGTACACAATCGTACACTGAACACCGTACACAACCACCTAGCCGAGTTTGTGTGCCGCGCGCTGCTCCTCATGGCATGCATGACAGGTGGGCGGTGGCAAAAACAAGCCCCGCCTTACACTAAGTCGGCTCTCTTCGTAAGTTAGCCTCGCGATCGGCTCCGTTCTACGGCTCTCTGTTGCAAAGTTAACCGTGCTGTCATTTATCGCCTATAAAAAATATTTATTACTTCTTGTACATAAATCAGCGACGACATTCAGGTGAGTCACGTATATAAACATTAAGTGTAGATTTTATTTTCGGCTGGTATTTCTGGTTAAATCAATTAATAATGCGAGTTTGGCATGTTGTCGTGTTGACATAACCTCAACCTTACAACCGGGCACCGTACGTTCCAGATTCAAACGTTCCCTCTCTGAGCGGGTGAGCGTTGGCCAGTGTTGTCCGAGCGACTGTTCCTTCATTGTTATTTACAATATCTGCATGAGAACAACAATGAAATAAGAACAAATCGATTGTATGGTAAGAGAGACCCTTATGGAGGCTAGATATCGCCAGGTTTAGTGCTACATTCTGACGCAGGTTGGCAGTACTTGTCATGTATAAGCCCTACCCACTTGACAAACTGGGAGGAGCATGTACTTACACTTGTACATTTTAATACCCCATATTATTTCACTATGTCATAAGAAATAAACAGAAAATAAAACGTCAAAAGTTATTGCTAATAAATTTTCTCTCTTTTTAAAGCACCTACATGTTTTTAGATTTTCTTAAAATGAATTTATCACACGCCCACGCGCGGATCGGACCCTTTCGACAATCGTAAATTTACGGCCGGCATATTTATAACAAATATAAGCAACTATTAAAAAGCGCCGGGAGAAGTTATGGGAATACTGTGGGGTTACTCGTGTAAACAATAAACACTTTGATCTGCACTACATCCATAAAACTACTCTGATGCAACGCCGATAACTTTTAATCGCCGATACGTCAAATAAATTTATCAAAACGTAAATATTTTAACCTTATCTGCGGATATTAATACATATTATGGTACTACTAATAATTTTTAACATTATTTTTTTCCTGGTTAATTATTGTATCCAGGTACAACACCAGGCTTGAGAACCCCCTAAACACTGAAAATATACTTTTTTTTTATGCATTTTTTCATGTAATTGAACAATTATACATAACACACAAACTACAAAAAAGACTGGGTGGTTATAAATCAATGGAATTTCCTATACTTACATAGGGTAATGAATTTTGGATTGTAAAAAAATCCAGATGAAAACAGAATTCAGGCAGCGACGACTGAGGTCTGCGAAAGGATGTGAAAAGACTGTGAAGCAGATTCGCAGATCATATTCGTAATAAAGACAAAAGAACTGAACTGGATGAAACAAAAACACAAACGAAATTGGTGATCACATTTTGCAAGAATACCCACTTGCAGAATTGCCAAACAGATGTTGCTACATAATCCCAGAGGAGTGCGAGACCGAGGAAGTCCAAAGAAGAGATCCCTTCCAAAATAGACTGCACAGACCTAAGCAATGAGCAATGATGATGATCTTTCGTGTGACCAAACGTATAGCTTGGATTCTGACGTCTGGTCATAATGGGATTTATCCGTAGACGATCCCACAGGTGAGGCGTCGAGGTAACCGCCTCAGGCCCCAAGGAAACCGCCTCAGGCGCCTAGAAACCGCTTTTGGTGCCGTGTTACCCGCCTCAGTCGCTTAGTTGGTACATGCATCATAATGGGAATTTGTTATTACCAAAAGAAATAAGAAATGCTCAATAATGATTTTGAATGCATATTTCCAAAAGTTGTCGCTGCAAAAAATTCCTTTTACTATACCTATTATTGTGGTAATGGCCAAAAAATGTTTTTCAAAACTGGATATATTCAAAAATTATTTATAGCAAACTGGTCAGGATCGACGGTGTGATCTTGCTATAATTTTTATCAAGGAGGATATGTTGAGTACAATAAATTATGGCAATACTGTTGAAATAATTGCTACGATAAAAGCACGAAGAATGATTTCATATGCAATGGATATCGTTTATAACGAAGTTGAAGGGACCAATGAAATTCTGTCATTATAACCGTAAGTCGCAATGTCCAAACACTATAAATACAACGTTGAAAAATAGGTACATTTCATTTATATTAGAAAAGTGTACATTTACATGAGTGCAAGAAGTTTTTTCAATAATTTTCTCCAAATGTAGCAATGCAAAATTTGTTTTAGCCCCTTTTAAATTATGATAAAACGTGAAAAAATGGTGAAATGTTTCAACTACTGAAAATTAATCCTTTATAGTAGGTGTTTGGAACTCGGTTGTTTCTTCCATTTCCACTTCTTCGTTGTTTATTTCTGATTCCAAATTTGGATCTGATCCAGCTAAAATTTCATCTTCCATCATATCCTCCTCCGTTTCGAGTTCTTCATCGATATTTGAAAAATTTACATTAATGCTTCTTGTTTCGCCATATCAACGTCGATGACGTCAATTCGTATAGTTAAGCACTGAATGAATATGTTAATCTGTCGCGTTTCGTCTTGCCTTTTCGTAACTCGGTAATTCTCGGTAATTCTCCTAGCCAATTCGGTACTTCCCCGGCGTTTTCGCGTTAAGCAGTGGTGATACGTCGTTATAAAAGATAATTCCATCCAAATTTCAAGCCATTTTTCGTTTTTATATTAATTTTGTCTTAATATCCGATGCCGTTATAAGCAATATGTGGAGAAGATTGTACGGGTTGCGAACATAAATGATACAACTAGATCGGGCTGACCAGTTTGGAAATATTTAATTTCTTCATCAGAGCTGCACAAATGATATGATATAAGAAGTAAGAATAAAATTATAAATAAATAAATATAAAATAAAAAGTTAAAATTAAATATTAAAAATTAAAAAATAAATAAATACAAATAAATATAAATAAAATAAAAAATGTAAACAATAAATAATATGAAACAATACATACTAAAGAATGAATAAATAATAATGAATAATATAAATAATGAAAATTGAGTTATAAGCAATAAGTCTCGCGTATAAAAAGATATGTTTCTGGCCGGGACTTCATCGCAAAAGCCGATATGTCGTTATATCAGATGTCCTTATAAACGATATCCACTATATATCTTCCATTATATATTTTTCCTGTCATTTATACTACAAAAATCCGCTGCTATCAATAAAATAAAATTTCATAAACTCTACCCTGTGTAAGAAAAATTAAATAATTTTATCTAAACAAAGCAGAAGAATTATAATTTACAGCAATTTTATTTTAATATGAATTTATGTATTTAATGACAGTGAGATGGGGGAGTTAGTAATTAAACAATATATGAAGGGGGACGAGCGCCATTGCCACGTCACATAAAACTTTAATATAACATATAAACTGTCTTCTTTTTGATTTAGAGCCATTTAAATTTTCCATATGAATATACAGGACTTTGACGATAAGTAACCACTATAAATATGCCCTGACTATTAAAAAAAAGTTATAATTGCACAGCTTAAAGATTGAGGTAACTAACCGTATCTTTTATATAAGCGCTAGTAGCCGTAGATGCTGTACAGTAGTGCAGCCAAGTTCCTTGAAAGTGTCCCATAAAAATGCGTAACTAGATCTGATGATTTTGGTGACTTTTGTGGTGTGAAAGGACTTTGAGGTATCCGTGTGAACCAATTCTATGATAATATTATAAATGTATTGTCAATATATAACCCAAAAAATGAACTTTCCCTGTTACGTATTATAAAATGAGATAGATAATAGGCCTTTTTTTTAGTGGACAGCGTATAAATGTGAAAATTTTAAATAAAAATGTTAACGTTAGATTTTTTAACGGTAGATACCTTTTTTTTATAAAAAACTAACAATCTGGCTAATTAACAATATATAGGTACATCAATATTTGCAGCGATTTTTATCTAATAGTTATTTTTAATTGTAGAAAATATGGTTCTAAAAACGTTTTCGCCCAATAAGTTAATAATAGATATCAGACAACAATTTTCTGCAATTTTTTAAATATATTTGTAGCTTTCAGATAAGTTTTATTTTTATATAGTTTTGTGTAGAAATGTTCAAATAATACGTCAATGTTTTTTTCGACATGATTGTTTATAATTTGGGACCTTCGTCGAAAAATGCTATACTGGATGATAATGAAATACCACTTGATATGTGTATTCTTTACGAAAATATGATAAATTATAAAATAATTTTTACCTGAAGCACCTATATTGAGAACCTGGGCAGAATGAAGATGGCGGCAAAAATAGAATACCAAGTATAATAACTATAACTAATTTACACAATAGAACAAAATAGTTAGAAACATATTTATAGAATGAAGCTTTAACTACAATTTATCATATCGTACTCAAATATGCGTAGATTGGTTTACAAGATGGTGTCTGTAAAGCAATTTTTTTATTTACAATTAGGTAATTTTTTTTACAATAAAAACATCATATTAGATATAGATTCACGGATTGTGGTGCTACAGTTGCCGATGATGATGCTCACTATTAATGGCACTAATTTTGTTATTCCCCTAATAGCCATATTAAGCGCTAAAATATCTACCATATCTTTGGTCCAATTTCCCAATATTCGACACTCCTTTGCCACCATTTTGAAAGTTCGGAAGCAATATATTTTAAAAAGATTTCTAAACGTTAACATTTATCAAAATGTCGATTTAAAAATATACTTTTAACTATTGCTACCGTCATAAATATCATTTCTAATTAGGAACAAAAATTAACATTTTCTGTCATACGATTAAAAACATATATTTTTGCAGTAAATTTAAATAAATCAAGATGAAATTTTCGGTAATTAACTGAATAAATTATAAACAAATTTTTAATAATTAGCTGGTAATTATTAAAAATTTAAATAAAAAAGAACTTTCTTATTAATTGATATATATGGCGCCTAAATTATGTTTTAATAAATTTTTAAGATAATGCATATACAGTTATGCAGACGCATAAATATCTCACATTTTTAAACGATGTATTTTTCGTCTAATTCTGTATAACTATGGAGAGAAAAGGGATTATTTATAATTGAGCACCACCGTTAAATTAACGCCTGTCCGCCAGTCAATCACATCATAGAATGCCCAACAACATTCTCATATACCATGTCCCAAATAACTAGTTAATCATGGGGGATCTCGAGAACGGTAAGAGATACGAGGTCAGTTAAATTAGACCAAACTTGCAGCATTAAGAGACCATTTTAACGTCTTTATTCTCTAAAAAAATACATAGGTTACTAGATATGAACGAAAATGTAAATTTTTGCTCATTACAGCATTTTGCAAATGCTGCAGGCATAAACAATGATATCTTGATTGTTTTCACTCATATTGTTTTGTAGAAATAATAACTTTGTATTTTTACCGCGACAAACACCATTGCACAGACTGCCGCACGCTCTGAACTTGTGAGATTGTGCAACACAAATTGCATTGCACAGTATATGCCGAATGATCTTCGTACAGCACAAAGCACACAGAAACTTTTTGACGTACGCTTCTTGTGTAAATTATGCAGAATTTGTAGATTATTAGCTTATGCCGAACACAACTTTTGATAAACAAAAAACGTTTTTCTTAATTTTTCATATTATTTACGAAAATAAAATAGAACTTTTTTATATGGTTGAATAGCAAAAAAATAAACTATTTAAAATTATCATAACCTACTATATGCTCCGTATGAAAAATTTAAATTGATCCCAATAACATGAATATAGTGTACGCGTTAAAAAAATTGGAGAACCTCTGTAACTTCACCGCATGAAAAAGTGCACACCAAAATCACTTAATATTTTAATTTTTGAAGTAATGAGCAGAAATCTACATTTTCGTTTATATCTAGTAACCTATGTATTTTTTTAGGAGAGCAAAGAAACCGTTAAAATGGTTCCTTAATGCGGCATCTTTGGTCAAATTTAACCAAACTCGTATCTCTACCGTTCTCGAGATCCCCACTCACTAGCAAGTTTGTCATATGGTAAATTTAATACGTTGTTCGTTGTGGATTGTAAATAATTTTCTAAACTTATAGCTTGTGAGTTGTTTAATGACACAGACATATAAACACATTGGCTATCTCAATCTATCAGAGACACCATACATATTGTATGCCTTTACATAACCTAACAAAATGTTATCATTAATAAATCTTGCTCAAAATTACAAAGACGGACAGTAAATATAATCAATTTAGGTAATTAGGTTAGATTTAGTTAGTTGAAATCTAGAACAGCTAAATTATAAAAACGATAATAGATTGAAAACATTTTACGAAGCAATGTACTTGGTTTAAAGACCCACAGATGTCGGACTATTCGTAACCCACTAATTTGTAACTGCTCTAAACAGTACGTATAAAAACATAACGCACAACGTGACAACGAACAGTCTACAACGGCTTTAGCTTACATCTAGTTTTAGACTTTTATGCAACCGGACATAAATGGACCTTAATTACAGCCCTACTGTAAAACAAGTCGTGTAACGAAAATTTTCTATCTTTATTGACGTTGCGTTTGTAAAGTTTTAACATATCTTGGTTGTAGAGAAGACTATTTTAAATTCAATATTCATTTAAAAAAATACGCCTAACTCTTTGGTCGTGACAGCCAATAAACAAGCGTAGTATGATTACAACGGTGACACTTATGCCCATATATTAGTTGTTGGAGACGGGCCGGGCCGTGCGTTTGAGAAGGACGTCCAAGCCAAGAATCCGGGCGATAAGAGGTGATGTCTACCGGCGAGCTATAGGCAGCCCGGGGGGAGGGTACGGTTCGGTTAAGGCCGTGAATCAATCGCCTGACATGTATATGTGATGTCTGCTAGTTCTGGCCCGGTATGCTATCCCCGATTGCAGTGATTTATAATAGCAGTTCCTTTGTGCCACTCATGAGGCTTACACACAACCGCCTGTCTTTTCAACTAGCGGAGAGCCTCGACTAAATTACGCATCAGGATTATATTTTGTTCCTGTCCATAAGTCATATTAAGACTACACAAAACTGGCAATAAATCTGTCACAGTGTGCCGTTTGTTACGGTGGTATGACGAAGAGGGGACCTTACCAGAGTATAACTACCTCACTCTTTCTAACGTTCTAGTAAGTTAAAGTATGTTCAGCTGCTGTCAGCGAGTTTTGCCAAGCGATGTGCAGATGTCGCAAGCAGATTGACAATAACATAACGCGATCTGTCCAAATAAATCAACTTTCCCTAACATGCGGATGTATATCTAGGTAGCGAGGAAAAGCATCTTGTTCTTATGCGAACACAATCTGCATACCTTCCCCAACAAAAAACGCTATATCTCCTTAAAATAATATTCATATAAATTACCGAACGATTTGAAAACCAAAAATTCAATGCACATTTTCGTTAATCCAATCCAAAACTTCACGTATTGTTAATCACAGTAAACTAAAGAAAATTATATTTAGCATTAAGAATTCATGGCACCTATAATAATTTCTTGTGATTTACTATCATCTCCGACATGCCTGTGCTATAGATCAGTGCTTTCCAACCGGTGTGTCACGGCTCAGTAGTTAACCTGAATAAAATTAAAATAATTACTTCAATTTAAAAGAATCATCATCGTTCATGAATTACAATTTGCAGTTTCTTCTGGCGCCCATCTCTTTCTAGGTTTTCCACAGTTTCGCACTTCTCTTAACTTATAAATATCAGTAGCGGCTCATATGTTTTTTTAATGAGAGGGCATATAAAAAAATTGATGCATAGTGTGAATTTTCACACATTTCAAGGTGTTGTGGATATTTCGTACGTGATAACAAATTGTGGGTACATATTATCATAAATTTCGATAACCTTTGAAAGAAAATCACGTGCTTCCATCTAGAGCAGTGGTTCTCAAGTCGTGTTACGCGGATCCGCTTTCAGTGCTCCGCGAAAAAATCCACATTTTATCTTTATTTGCATTTAAGATACAAATCATTAAGAAGTTATATTTCTGTTTTTATAATAAAATTATTCAATAAGAAAACCGTTAGACAAACATACAAAGATACAGGAACTTTTATTTCTAACTCTGTAGTTTTTATTACAAAAAATAATAACAAACAATTTGCAGACAAAGCAGGTAAGCAGCTTATGAACAGCTCTGTATAATAAATATAATTCAACTTGATTTGAATATTCTGATGTCAGTGTTTCCCATAAAAACTCATCATGAGAATGGTGTTCCGCGTTTTTAAATCAGTTGTGAAGCACTGATCTAGAGATGTACAAACGTACTTAATATAGCTACTCAGTTCTCCAGTCATTCAGATAAATATTGTAAGCACTATGTTGCAAAAAATTCGATAACTTTTGAAATGATTAGCAGATCAAAAATGCCTGTTGTACTTTTTCGGTTCATATTAATGTGAATTACTCAGATTTTTACATCATTCCCCTTGGGTTATAGGGTATGGAACCAAAGCCGTAGCAACGGGTTGGCATGGGGACATTTGCCAGGGGCGTGAGGTTTGACAAGGGCGCGTGGCCTGATGAGAGGCGCCATTGTGTATATTTGGTCATTTAAAGCAGTGGCAGGTGAAAACCTTTTTTTTTTGTTTTGCTCAGCACTTGTATTTAGGAGGTGAAGATCTTTTTTTGCTCATCACTTGTGTTTGGGAAGTGAGGATATTTTTTTGCTCATCCCTTGTGTTTGGGAAGTGAGGATCTTTTTTTGCTCATCACTTGGACAGTGGCGGCGCTAGCTCTTAAAACCTGGGGGGGGGGGGCAAAAAATGAATAAAATTTGGGGGGGGGCAGGAAATATTTTTTTATCGTTTTCATATGAAAATACAAGTAATGACCTAAAAAGAAGGTCCTTACTTCTAAAATATATTTTTTACCAAGCAATTCTAGGGGGGCCAGAGCAAATTTTATCAATTTACTTTATTTGCCATGGGCACCAAAAACATTGCTACGGCTCTGTATGGGACAAGAGTTTTTTCAGCACATTTTTGGCAAAAGTCGTGTTAAAATAAATAAATTTAATAAAACTACTTATCATCTCTATATCTACTACATCTACTAATCTATATCTTAAGAGCTTTATTTTGATAAGAAAATTCGACAATTTTTGAAAAATCAGATCAAAAAGTCCTGTTGAATTGCTCCGTTTCCCATCAATGTACATTATTGATTTTTTTTTCAGATTTTTAGATCAACCCCTCTGGGAAATAGGCGATAATACCATTCAAAAAATTATTTTTCAAAAATATATTTATATATTTTTTTTAGTTTATCCACGCATTGAGAGATTTCATTTGATGACTCAAAATTTAAAAAAAGGATTTATTTTATAGTTGTTAGTTAGTTAAAATTTTTGGCGCACAGCAGCCAAGGCTATTTGCGCCTAATGCAGCCCATCTACATGATTACATACTAAAATCAATAAATTAAACAATAAATAAATAAATATAATCAATAAAATTACGTATACTCAATAAAAGAAATCTTGCACAGACAAACACAAATAAATAAGATAAAAAGTCTGTTCGAAAAATTGAACAGACTATTTTATAGTTGGGGTATATACATAATTTTTTACATTTTTCCCGCGGTATGTTTTTTAACCTTCTTAATAAAAATATATTAAGTATTCAGGTATTCAGTATATGCGGTTCACTTTTGTAAGAACAAACTA